>CAUJGJ010000114.1:130200-150200 GCA_963170055.1 Halisarca cf. caerulea
CCTTTATATGTGATCTACTGTTCTCCTTTGAAGGTGATTGAATGATGAAAATCATACTGACAAAATTACAGTTCCTCTTTCTATCTTTTATAATTGTGCTTGTCCATTCAACTTCCTTAATTTCTTTTATCTTCTTCATTTCTGATCATCCAAGGCACCCAGGCTTTGGTCCAACCCCCTTTCAGCCATGCTACCTGAATGTGATCATCATCAATGACGGTTTCGGTGATGCAGGGTGGTTTGTACCCAATCACATGTGCAGCCACTAGAGTCCAATGTCCATTGAAGAGGTGTCCTCAACACCAACAACGCTACTCTTTGGTCCTATTATCACCTATAGTGACAAAGGAATGAAGAAATATTGTTTGTCAGTACTGAAAAAATGGAAGATTGTACTACTGACTTATGAGGACCACAAATCTGTGGTCACACTCTGTATACTATTAGAGACAACTGCGTTCTTGTCCACAAATTTGTCCTTTTGTCAATGAGTTGTATTTCACGTTTTCATGGTAACAGCACTAATTTCCACAAGGGCACTGTAAATAGAGAACCTATACACATTAACCTTATAATATGTATTTATATACAATAGTATCACTATATTTAGATAATAATTTATTATATGCAGGTGGTGACTACAAGTTTGGAACTCACTAAATTAACAAGATTTGATGCAGTCTACAAATTTGCGGCCTATCAAGGGACTTGTGTTTACTAATTTATGCCCTTTGAAGGGATTTGTGAACATAAATTTGTGATCCATATTGAAAGGATCGATTCATTAAGTTTACAACTTTGGGACCCATATTTATATAAAAGGAGCTCAGTCCCCATAAGTATTATTCTTAGTGACTTACACCAATATTATTGATCTCATACAGGTACGTGCCTCTGCCAGCATTGTGCCAAAAACAGGAAGGAATGTCTTTCTACTTGGAGCTGAAGAGGAAATATACACTGAGATGCAATCCACAGTTCTTGCATCTCAAGTTGCCGAACCCTAATACCTTTCATTGACAATATACATTTATTACTCTGTTCTATTATAATTATAACTTGTGATATTCACCTTGTATAATATTGTGGAGATCAACAACAGTTAGATACAGAGTAAACTAAAACCTTTATTTTTACGCCTCAGTGTTGATGGTTCTTGGTATTGCTGCATATTATATATATATATATATATATATATAGTATTGAAAATGGCTACTATTAATACTGGTACATAAGTCTTAGAGTTAAAAATGACTGAATATTCATGCACTGGATTTCAACTCAATTAAGACATTTGATCAATCATCCCAAGAGAAGGACATTCATTTCCAAGAAGTTGTTTAATATTTATTGTTGCTCCTCGATCATTATATTTTCTTAGTATTTGGGGTAATTGTACGGTAGACACATCTCTTCCTTTTGGTGTCCTCAACTTTACCCTAGGACAAGCACAGCCTGGTCTGCAAATGGAATGCAGATTGGGTTTGGCCTTTCATGGGTTCCTGTACACATTGCACAGCAAACAGATGGAGCAGTCTAAACAAGGACGGTATAATGTATATTATGTACATTAGGTATTGACATGCAAATTATATATACTAGCTAGAAAGTACAATAGTATACTCATATTGATGGTATTGTGCACAACTTATACATATTTATTATATTATATATGAAGTGCAAAACAATTATGAACAAATGATGACTGAAGATAAAAAGTCTCATTAAAAGTTTCTAGAATCATAATTAATTTAATCAAGTAATTATATGAAAAAATAATTTGTTTTGCTGCCAGTGAGTCTACACACCTGTTGGTTAGATTTACTGGAATAAACATTCCCATGGATTTACTTTGAAGTTTAGAAAGGTTTCTTAATATGCAGGTGAGAAATACACATTACCAAATGAGCACAACAATTTAATGAATGAATAACGTAACAAATGACAATACATTGACAATTTGTTCACCACAAACATACGAGATGCATTCCTTATCTTAGGTTTGGGCCATAGCACCTGGCAATACCGCACCTTTCTGTCTTCTGTTTTTGTCTGCAAGAAGGAGAACGTGAGCAAGCTAACCCAACTTTGTCTGGCACATTCACTAACACCTGTAGCCATAATAATGTTGACTGAACCACAGCTTGTATTCCAGACCATGTTCCAGACTATTACTGTGAATTAGAACTGAGTTGTATATATTGAAGACATGGAGACATATGGGAATGTGTAATGAAGTGTACTATTAGCAAAAATGCACCTGACATATAGCAGTATATATGGCTGCAATAATATTATTATATATACTTATAGAAACTCAGCTATGCATGTATATAAAATGGTATAATATTATATATACATATATATATATATATATATATATATATATATATATACATATATATATATATATGTATATATATATATATATATATATATATATATATTGCTGATAAGGCTGCAGCAGCAAAGCGCCGCCTGTACAGTGAGCTGTGCTCGTCCCATCACTTTGTCCCAGTGGCGGTCGAGTCCACAGGTGTTTAAATTTTTGGGCAGGATGCCGCTGCATTTTTCAAAGATCTGGGTAATCGCACTAGGGCGCACACTGGTGACCCACTCTCCTATTTGAAATTGTGCAACAAATAAGTGTGATTATTCAACGATATAATTGCATGACCATCCTTGGCACTTGCCGTAAAGCATCTCTGTGATTAACTATAAACTATGTATGATATTGTTGTCTGCCTTTTTCTTTAGCCCATGTGTGTACTTATGCGTAATAATTAATATACATATATATATATACATACACATAAAATACATGTATATATATATATATAAATAAATATATATATATATATATATATATATATATAAATAAATATATATATATATATATATATATATATATATATATATATATATATATATATATATTTTTTTTTTTTTTTTTTTTTTTTACATATTATTATTATTATTTCCAATGATTAAATATACATGGTAAAAGCAAAAGAAAACAGAAAACAAAAGAACAGGCAACCAGACAAAAAAACTTAAAGAAAGGTCATTATACATGTGAGCAACCAAGAATTGAAGCACAATTAAAGTTTTGGATACAGATACTTAATCGTTGACAAAGTTTCAGGTAAGACAATTGATCATGAGTAATCAATCTGGAACGGTGAGCAATATCTTTAATTAGTGTAAGGGCATCCTTCCCAAACACACCTGTAGACTCGAAGGCTACTGGAGTGAAGATGTGGTTTACGGACAACTCCTTGTAAACCTCCCGCTTCCTCCTGGCAGCACGCTCAGCCACCAAACCTGCAGCAGAGGCTGACAGAGCAATGTAGCTGGGTGCAAATGAGTCCCAAACTGTAGCATCCCACACCAAGGGACGGCCATTTGCCCAAGGAATTATGGTAAGGCCATCGGGTCGTTTGTTGTCGGAACGGACAAGGCCCTGTGGTTCGAGGATGGAGGGGATATGAGCTGAAGCCAGGGCTTGCTTGATGATAGTGTTCAACCCATTGTGTCGTGGAATTCTGCCCTTACTTTGGCGACAGCTTAGACCATGGGTCCCCAGGACATCTACAGGCTTTCCACAAAGAGAGCAGCTGTGAGGAGCACACAGGGGAGCCCCCAAACGCAGGCCAACTGCAATGCGGATAGATTCATTAGCCATCTTCAGGCCAAGGGCAGACACAGGAGGTGCTGTTAGCCAAGCCCCAGACTCCTTTTGACAGGACGCATGGAGGCGGGCCAAGGCAGCAGGGCTGTCTGAATTAATAGCAAGAAGTGAGGAGAATTGGCCATCAACAATAGGAGTGTCCCAGGCTTTCTGTTTGGAGACTGATCCTCCTGAGGGTGGATCTACAGTATTGATTGTAAGGCTCTTCCATTGAACAACTGCAGCTTCTGAGGAGGGGGATGGCCACACAGGGGCAAAATGAGGTGGAAGAATAGCCTGAGAAAGAGAGGCACTGCCCGCAGCAGAAGCCAGAAAGGCAGAGGGTGCCAGCAGAACAGCACCTCTAATTCCCAAGCCCCCTGAGTTGATGGGGAGGGAGGCTTGAAGCCACCCATGCTCAGATAGCTGAATGTTACAAATAGACTCCAGTGGAGACTTCTGGACAGAGTCAAAAGATGCGAGTAAAGGAGAGAGAAAACTGGGGGCTGTACGAAGAACGTAGAGCACTTTTGGCATTGATAGAGCATTGCGCAAAAGGCAGATGGCATCATGTGCCTGCAAAAGCTTCAACATATCCCCCAGGTTTCTAAGGTGGCTGATCTTTGACTCCCAGGCCTCATTCAATGCCTCTAGTCCCCCTATAGGAGATCCGAGAAGGGTGGCAAGGGAGGGATCTGTCGGATGGAGATTAGGTGACATTGACAGCATCTCCTGCTTGGTAGTCTCATCCACGCAAATGATTTCACTTTTGCTGTGGTTGAGGAAGAGATTCAACTCCCTGGCTGTTCTTTCCAAATAAAGGAAGTCGGATTTTACCTCCTCCACTGAGCCACCTAAAGTGCCATCATCAAGATAAAATACCTTGAACTCTGACTTAAGGTTGACGATTAGATCATGGATTGTCAAGCAGAAGAGTAAAGGGCCGAGAGGGTCGCCCTGCTGTACTCCTTCTGATGACTTAATGGTGTGGCTTCCAAAGAACAAAAGGGAGGGATCTCGGTAAGCAGAAAAAGCCAGGGGAAAGAGCCGAGGTGCCTTATCCAAGGTGGCAAGGAGCATTTTGTCGCGGCGAATGCAGTTGAAGGCGTTGCAAAAATCCAACTTTAACAGCAGTTGACCTTCATCCAACTTAGATAAATAAGCTCGTCCAGCATGAACAGCTGCCTCGGCTCCCATAGAGGTACCAAAGCCTACTTGCAAAGGGGAGAGAAAGGAGCTCATGTCTTCGGAAAGGAATGCACAGGCACATTTTCCAACAAGGCGACGGAGAGTACAACCGATGGCAATGGGCCTGATGCTACCATCCTTCTTGTTTAATCCAATTAAATTGGCTCCAAAGAAATAAGGACGAGCACAGGTTGGAACATCCCCTGATAGTACCAGGTTGACAAAAGAAGTCAGAGAATCAATGAAATGACTGGAACCTTCTCTGAGAGAGTAGGTGCACAAATCCTTCAGGTGTTGAGGTCGAACACCATCGGGACCACCTGCAGACCCAGCTGGGAAGGAGAAGACAGCTTTGATGATAGACTGAGCTGGCAAGACAAAAGGGGCATCGGGAGCTTGAGGAGGGGGAAAAGCAGACTCAGGATGGGAAGGTGGATGCCTCTCCTGAAGCAGACCAAGGGACCTCTCACTGACATCACAAAAGGGTTCAGAGGAAGAGGCAATCCGGACTGCTCCTCTGAAATCCCCTTCTTCCAACTTTTCAGATACTTTGGTAGCAAGAGAGCTACGGGGTTTAGCCCCAATCCTACTTGGCCTCAATACATTGCCTTGTGAAGAGCTGTCAACTTCTTCCTGGATTAAGAGGTTCACCTGTGCAGCCAAACTTCTCCTGTGCCCTCCTCTTTTAGGAGACAGAAAGCAACGTCTGCAGAAGAGGAAGAGTCGATCCCAGGCCTCTCTAGAGTTGTCCCTGACCACCCCGTCGAGAATGGAAGCGAACTTTGTGGCAGCTAGAGCTCTGGAGCCATTTGGAATTCTCTTAATGATTCTCCCAATGACTGGTCCAGGATTGATAGCCGATGTAGCTGTGGCAGGAGAGGAAGGGCCAACGCCTACGGGATTGACGATCGGGGAAGCGGGGTGAGGGGATGGAGCGACCGCTACAGGATCGCGAGGGGCGATGCCTGATCCGAGGCACCGAGACGGTATAGGTCCATGAATCTTTATCTTACCATCGTTGCGAACTGGCATCACCCTTTTACATACCGAACAGGGCGCTGAACTTCGGACGTGAGTTGATGACATTGTGAGGACACGATCGGTGATCGTGAAACTTGTACAATCACTAGAATCAGGGATAAACGCTGATCGGGACTTTGACAGACCTTCGAAACGATTGATACACAGGCCGAAATTGAAGATTAATAACAAAATAAATCCAAGCAGCAGCATTCCTCGAAGAGATTACTCTTCGCCACGACGATCACTTGTCGGCCATCTTCTTAATATATATATCTATATATATATATAAACTTATATACAGTGGTCATGCATACAAGCTGTACGCTGTACATGCACCCACACACACACACACACACACACACACACACACACACACACATACACATACACACACACACACACGTGCACACACACACACACACACACACACACACACACACACACACACACACACACACACATACACATACACACATACACACACACACACACATACACACACACACATACACATACACACACACACACACACACACACACACACACACACACACACACACACACACGTGCATGCACACATGCACACAAATGTATGCACATGTATACACACGGGCACTCATTTTATTGCTATAGAGAAGGCCCTACTTAAATGTCAAAATCAGCCTTGAATTGTCTAAAAGAGTCTCAAATGCAACAGTATAAAAGCTAAAAACTTGAATTTTCCCTGGGACCCCCCCCTAGTTCTGCACATATATATACCCCTGCACTCCACATGCATTTCTGCATGCACCTCTTACTGCACTGCATGCATATGTATTTAGTAGATGTGTAGAATTTAATACCACATATACATACATGTCCCAGCTCTCCTACTCTACTTTGTAATACCCCAACCCACCCCCCCCCCCCATCACCCTACTATATAATACATACAATACAAGCATCAAATCTACATGCATAACTTGCACGGCAGTCATTTATTGGAATACTCAAACTTCCCCCCAAAATTTATATCCTAGATAGAATCCTGATAGGTAGAGTAACCTAAGGCAAATTGAGCATTTTGCCATATCTGCTGTTTTCAGCCCCTATTTTAGTTTCATTACGAATTCCGGAGGTGTTACGCTCTATTCATATATACATATTATATATATATTACATGTATATATATATATATATATATATATATATATATATATATATATATTATACACAGTGGAAACTCTCTAAACCGAACCCTCTGTATTCTGAAACCCTCTCTAAACTGGACATGTTTTCAAGTCCTGCTCTCTATATTTGCTGTACATACAGAACCTCTCTAATCCGGAAACCTCTCTAAACTGAACCATTTCTTTGGTCCCAAGGGTGTTCGGTTTAGAGAAGTTACACTGTATACGCAACAGGAAGTAGGCAAATAAAAATGGCTGCTGAAAGGAAAGAAGATTAAACCAGCAGCGGTATCAGGTTTATGAAGTGTTTTATCCTTCAGCTTTGTAATTTTCGCCTTTGTTACAACTGTGGAGAAAATTTGCTTCATTTTGGCAGGGTTTCAGCCACGGTTTTCTCTGTCAGGATAAAAACATGGCTAAAACTGCCAAAATTATAACATATTTTGAAACTGCCAAAAATTGTAACATATTTGCAAATAATTCAGGACGGGGGAGGTAGCCCCACGGGATTTTTACCCAAATTACTTGTTCACAAATATTGCCTTTGTTTCAAAGTTCTGAGGCTTAAGGTTGGCCCTGGTATATATATATATATATATATATATGTGTGTGTGTGTGTGTGTGTGTATACAGGAATGAGTTATACGAATGGTTTTGAGAACAATTTTCAACTTTTCAATTGTTTTCAAAACAATTGTTCAGTATGTTGTTCTATGAATGTTCAGCTGTGCAATTACAGTACATCCTCACTTATCCGGACCTCGATTATCCGGATCCTCGATTATCCGGATCCTCAGACTGGGCTATGTGGGTGGTTCACATAGGTGTAAACTTTGGGTAAGCTTCACTAATTGTTATCACAACTGATTAGTATGTGTCAAATCTAACAGTTACCTCACACCTACCAATGAAAAAATGGCGACTGGAACAGACCCAAACCTCTAGGAAAGCTAAGCGAAATAGGAAAAGCGGTCAATGATTGAAGAACTGAAATCATGTACAGGAAGATATGTATGACTGGGAATTGGAATAATCATTAAATAATAATATAATTTCTATATTTCACTTATCCGGATTTTTCACTTATCCGAACCAAAATAAAACTTGTTTGCCCAAGGGGGTTCGGATAAGTGAGGATGCACTGTACACCTGAATGCTTTGCAAGTGATTTGAGTGTGTGGGGCACCGGGCAGCTCCCACGAGTTTTCAACTCGAATTATTACTTGTTTCACTCTGACAAAACGAAACTAGGTATACGCACAAGGTATGTACCACAATAATCAAACAAATAGTGACTATTAATCACCAATAAGTGGCTTGATCCACTGAATTTGGACTCTGACTAAAACTATAGCTATCAAAGCAGTTTCTTGTGTGGAAGTAGTGCAGTGTGTGTTCACACTTTGGTTATATAGCTTTTGTATATATATGTTGCACAAATGTTTTCACCTTGTTCATAGACACTCTATACTACGTTACCTAGTGTAGAGTGTCTATCTATGCCTTGGTACAGTCATGTAAGGCCATGTCTGACCAAATGTTGCATTGATCTCACATATTATCAGTACAAGTGTGAAGAGGTATAATCTGGTATGTTGTAGAAATATATCAATGAAAACTGGCATGCAATATGGTTCATTATTTGTTTGTTACTGCTCCTATACTGAGTCTTGAGTCCTATGTACTTATGTGTATCCCTTGGCTATACAGGAAACCCAGCAAATGTGTTGCAGCTGAGGCTGATGGCACCATTGAATATTGACAACATTCTTGTGTGGGCTGTAAACATTTAGTTCAGATTGGCAGACAAATTAAAGGGTGATAAGTGTAACATGTTGTGATCAATGTGATGTCATGCTGCAAGTGCTATCTGTTTACATGTATCCTAATATTCATGTATTAAGTAAGCTATGTACATTGTACATATTATGTAATATAATATGTATAATATATATTTATTTCATGTGCCCGTAATCCAATATAAACTAAGAGAGGATTTGCTATATAAGAGCTTTAGTGTTCAGTTGTCATCAGCAGAGGCAGTAAACTACAGACCAATCCCAAGAGACCAATAAGTTGACTGAACTGCGAGGAATTGAGAACAGTGTACTGCTTGGTTACCACAAGATGAAAATATTTGTGCTGGTATTTGCTGTAATTTTTGCCGCTGCAAGTGGTGAAGTTCAACTGGATGTCCAGCAGGCAGACAGACTGGAGGGAATATTCACGCCCACTGGAATTGCCACTAATTATCGCATCAAGTTTGAAGTCACCATCGAGAATAATGAAGTTGTATCCACTTCGAACCTCATGTTTCCTGAAGAAGCTGTTCCTTTGGTGTCTCTAAAGATACCAATTCAAGATAAGGATCACCGCATCATTGATCACATGCGTGCGAAAGTTCCTTCTGTCTGCAAGGCGTACGGCAGAAGTTCACAATAGCACGGAGAATTTACCACCATTAGTCGAACTTGTTACATGCTACAACACACTTGCTGACAAACTGCACAATCTAATCCCGAAGAAAAATGGCTCACAAGTCTTCTACATGATTTTGTACCACAGTACTACTGTTTCCTCTGCTTTCAGGATTGCCAGTGGAGCTAGGGAACTTTCAGAAATATGCAAACCCTCCCCCATCTATACTGCAGGAGGTGGAGTTTTTGTCTGCCAACAAGATGATGGTGGTGCCATACCTCGCAAGGTTGCTGATAAAGGTACCACTACTACCATTCTCTCCAAACCTGATGAGGGCAAGACTCGCAATAAAAGAACGTACCGGTACGGGTACAGAGGTTACTATCCCTATACTTACCGTGACTGCTGCTGGTGCTATTGGAGGTGCAATTGGTTTTGCTCCTACAAATGTGGCTATTATGGTTACAGATGGTATGGCTAACCACATGGGTGCAGTGAGCCTCATGATCAAGATGAAGATCTACTTTAGCATATAGCTTGAAATATTCATGAGTGATATTTGTAATCATAGGCCAAATCAACAAACACTAATCATCATATGTGGACTAGATTTCCCGTATGAACTCTTAATGTATCGGCAATTACAATGATTTGAGTGTACTCCAATACTCCATTATACTTGACAAAGTATTAACACTATACAGGCACAGAAATAATCTTCACATGCATGAATTATCAGACTAACATATATTTCCATGTACCTAAATTAAAGGAACACATACACATGCACACAATGTCATGTACACCTGCACATATTCATACAAAACGCGTGTATATACACATAAAGTGTATGCACACACAATCCCACAATATACATATTATAACATGCATCCACTAACACATGCACAAGCATCACAAGTCCTATATTTATTGATGCATGTATGTAATATGTATGTATGCAAACTTGCAAGCACAACACACACACACACACGCACACACACACACACATGCACACACACATACGCACACACACATACACACACACACACACACACACACACACACACAAACACACACACACACACACACACACACACAGTCACATCCATGCAGGTGACTGAGGTTTGAAGAGATGCAATTAGTTTAAGAATAAGTCCCTGTCAATTTAGACGGTAAATCAGGTTTTATAATTATTTAATTCAAATTTAATTCAAGACAATATAAAATTGTAAATTACACTCCCATGTTAAAATTTTTGCTGGTAGAATGCATAACTCGTAGCACTAATTCTTGTTCATCCAGCAATTGGTGTCTTGGCAGAGGTTTGAGCATGCATGGCAAGTGTATTTATACCTATAAGGTTAATTTACTGTACAATATGGGAACACATGGCACACACACACACACACACACACACACACACACACACACACACACACACACACACACACACACACACACACACACATACACACATACATATATTATACATATGCGTACACACTAACACACACATGCACACGAACACATGCCACTGTGCAAATTCCTACATCCTACATGTGCAGCACATTATACAGTACATATGTGCTGCGGGATGTAGGAATTGGCACAGTGTGCACTCAGTCCAACTAAACTCTGTCTAGCCCTATACCTGTCTAGCCTCATGTATGTGTAGCCCTGTGCTCGTCTAGCCCTATGCCTGTCTTGCCCTTTGCCCACCTAGCCCTGTACCAATTTTGACTGAAGGGTCCAACGGAAGAAGTTCATAAGTCCATCTTTCAACAAGTCCTTTTTCCTCAGTTTTACGATAGATTCATATGTACTTTGCTGACTGTTTTCAGTTTAATACCAGCGAAGGCTATATCTCATACACAATGTCAGAAGGCAAGAAACAACATAGGGCATTTGTATCTAAAATTAAATTGGGGAAAAGAAGGAATATGTGAAAATGGACTTATCAACTTATTCTGTTGGACCCTTCCCCCTGTTCTAAGTGCTTTTGGAGAATTCTTTTTTGATAATGGCTATTTGCACGATCCTGTGTCAAGCCTACATCCTTTTACCATTTTTAAATGGTTTTTATACACCCTTGTTCGTGCAGTTCTTCCTTTTATAGCGAAACGGTTGCTTGAATAGTTTTACACTACAGTTGAGAAGGAACACGATCACGTCTTGTAAGATAAAGAAGCTATAATCTATGCAGTTACCTGACTAATATCAATGTACCCATCTAGAAACAAATGCCTGAACAAAAAGATCGCTGAAGTGGACAATCATCGAAGTGCAGACCTTGTGTACGTACGCGTACATGTAGTCTCGCGTAGCCATTTCACTGTGACGCAATGAATATTATTATACCACATACAATAAAGGAAAATTCAAGTAATTTAGAAAAAGAAAGAAAAAGTAATGGTATAATTTATATCACAGTAAGGTTAACAATGTGTTATTGAAATCTAGTCAAGTAGAGGGGATGTGGCCCTCTGCAATGGCGAGATCAATTTTCTGTGTTGACTGCCCATTGAATCGCAATTGTCTGGTGCCCCTGATAGCAGCAATAGATGATCGTAGGAGGCTGAATGACAGTCTGCATCGGAGCCACTTCATCACCATGCTGTAGCTCTGTCCTCGCTTGTAGGCCAGAAGGGTCGCTAATCGCTTGTATACAATGGTGGTGGATGGGCCCATTCCACCAGTAGCTGAAAATACCAGTGGGGCAAAAGAACCATGTTCCACCTCTCTGATTCTTTGGTCATAGGTTCTTCTCTTTTCTCTCTCATGCCGGATGAACGTTGTGTGGATAGATGGGTTCTGGTTCGAAGATGCCAACGGGTTAAAAACCCTTACATCAAAAAATGCATCTTGAAATCTATTCCAGAAACCTCTGCATCTGATATCTACCCGGCTTTCATCTTGGATGTTTGCGAATTGATGATTTCACTGTGACTGATCCGAAAATGGCTGATCCGGCGAATGTATGGGATTTGCCTATTAATTTTATTCTTGCTTTAGAAGTATAGGTCTTGGTTCAAAACCTACAACAAATACCGCCCGGGAGTCTGGGTTGCGCATGCTGTACTGTATCGTTAGTTTTCAGACGAAATTTAAATTTGCTCTAATTTATGGCGGCCATGTTTATCCGTGTCAATTCTACATATGGAGTACACCTAACACTGCCAAAATATTCTGTAGACAAACATGCGTAGCATGGTTAAGTGGCCCGTATGTAAAATAGTTGTGAGGCATGCAAAGAAAGACAGTGGAGTCTGGTATATAAGAAAAAAAAGCAATAAAGCACGTCCAGGCTACAGGTGGTGTGGGCGCAGTAAAAACAGTTAGGCACACCAATTGCGCTTGCAACAAACATTGTAGGACGGCACAATGACATGCCTAACTACATCAAGTTCAAATTTTCGAATGTCACTCTGCAACAGTCGATAAAACTTTAGAAACCCCTCCAGGTAGAGGAAGCCCCTTGAGCCAACCTCTAATACACACACACACACACACACACACACACACACACACACACACACACACACACACACACATACACACACACACACACACACACACACACACACACATGCACAGACCCACACCCACACAGACCCACACCCACACACACATGCTCATACACACACACACACATGTGCAGGCACACACACACACACACATACACACACACACACACACACACACACACACACACACACACACACACACACACACACACACACACACACACACACACACACACACACACATGCACTCACACACACACAGAGACTCACACACACATACACACACACACAAATACACATACACACACACAAACAAATACACAAACAGACACACATATCCACACACACACATACACACACACACACACGTGCACTCACACACACAGAGAGACTCACACACACATACACACACACACAAATACACACACACACACACACAAACAAACACACAAACACACACACACACACATACACAAACACACATGTACACATACACACACACACACACACACACACACACACACACACACACACACACACACATACATGTGCACACATGGATATTGAAATAGTGATCATTATATGATATACTACTACTTTTGTGTACATGCAGATCTACTTGAAGACCGCAAGACAAGGACACCATCTGTATTGACAGCCATCATCGGCCACTGTCACAGGATGGTAAACTTCTTCCTACAAATTTGGTCAGCTGCCTGGAAAAAATTTCTTCATTCACATTCATGCGAGATGTGGAGCGCTCTTGTGAAAGCATAATATCCCACGGACAGTACATTTTTATATTCGAAAAAGATGAAGATGAAGGTGAATAATTACATGTCATTGACTCTTTTGTCAATGAGTTGTATTTCACGTTTCCATGGTACTGTGGAGGACCTTTATGCACATTAACCTTTAAGTTATAACATGTACTAAATTTATACAATATAATATTACATTGTTGTTATATAATGGGTGGTGACCACAAAATTTGGGACTTACTAAATTAAAGGGGTTTGATCCAGACTACAGATTTGTGACCTATCAAGGGACAGGTGCCATTACGCACTGAAATGCAGTTAACAGTGCTTGCATCTCAAGTTGCCGAACCCCGGAATACCTCAAGTTTCAAAAAACATTTATTACTCTGTTTGATTGTATATCTTGTGAAATTCACCTTGTATTGTGGAGATCAATAACTGTTATAGACACAGAGTATACTAAAACCTTCTTCCTTATGCCTCAGTGCATGTTGAGGGCTCTTGGTATTGCTGGAAATATAATATTGAAAATGGCTACTATTGGTACATAAGAGTTGCACTGGATTTCAACTCAAATCGTTTATTCCAAGAAAAGGACATTCATTACAAGAAGCTAGCTGTTTTTTATCATTGTTACTCCTTGATCCTATTGTATGCTTAGTATTTGGGACAGTTGCGATGGTATATAGACACATGCATGTCTTCCTCTTGCTGTCCTCAACCCCTAGGACAATCACAACCTGGTCTGCAAACAGAAACGCAGATTGGGTTTGGCCTTTTACTTGTTCCTGTACACGTAGCACAGTGTCTATAGTAGACTTGACCTTTGATGGAGCAATCTGACCAAGGACAATATTATATATTGCGATTGTATATTAGGTATTGCCATGCAGATTATATGTATTAGCTAGCAATAGAAATTTAAATTATTATATTGATGGTATTCTGCACAACTTATAATATGAACAATGACTTCAGATAAAGTCTCAGTAAAAGTTACTAGAACTACGATTAAAGTAAATATGAAATTAACATAATTTGTTTTGCTGCCAGTAAGTCTACACGTTGACAACTGTTGGGTAGACTTACTGGAATGAACATTCCCATGGATATACTTTGAAATTTAGAAAGGCTTCTTAATGTGCAGTTGAGACACACACATTACCACATGAGCACAACAATTTAATGAACGAATAACGTAACAAATGACAAGACATTGTTCACCACAAACATACAACATGCATTCCTTATCTTAAGTTTGGGCTATAGCACCTAGCAATACCACACTTTTCTGTCTTCTGTTTTTGTCTACAAGAAGGAGAACGTGAGCAAGCTAACCCATACTATGTCTGGCGAATTCACTTCCACCTGTAGCCATAATAATGTTGAGTGAATCCCTCACGTACAGCTTGCATGCATGACCATGTTCCAGACTATTATTGTGAATTAGAACTGTGATGTATGTATTGAAGACATGGACACTGCTAGGCTGTGCTGCAACCAGGGACATGGGAATTTGGAATGAAGTTTGTATATATATATATAATGAGCAAAAATGCACCTGACAAATAGCAGTACTAGTGTACCTACACATGGAAACACTGCTATGGATGTATACAAATTTAAATGGACCAGGTATTATTATAATATACTAGTACAGTGAACCTGCAGCTGCATGGATATGTAAACACACACACACAAACACACACACACACACACTCACATACACACACACACACACACACACACACACACACACACACACGCACACACCAACACACGCACAATACCACATGTACATACACACACACACACACACACACACACACACACACACAAACAACAAGTAAACACACAAAATACATGTACCCAAACAAAAACACATGCAAATGCATGCATGCAATTACACAACCATGTATACGCCCCCCCCCCCCCCCCCACACACACACACACACACACGCGCACACACACAATAACACATGTACATACACGCATCCACACACACACACACACACACACACACACACACACACACACACACACACACACACACACACACACATACGCACACACACACACACACGCACACACACACACATGCACATCCACACATCCACACACACACACACACACACACACACACACACACACACACACACACACACACACACACACACACACACACACACACACATAACACATGTACATACATGCATACACGCACACACACGCACACACATATGCATGTACATACAGGCTGAGATGAAAATAAAGTCACGTGCTCTCACAAATGCATACTCTCACATGTATAATAATATGCACACATAAATGGATACATGCATGCTATGTCATACTTACATAATATTTTTCAGACAATATAGCATCAAGTTTTAGGATCATTTATATCTGCATGCATGCTGTATGGTAACAGAATAATGAATGAAACGATTTCAATAAAACTCACATTCCTTTGCACAGTGTTACCACGCTTGCCTTTCCATTAGGATTTACTGTTCCATCATCCAGGCTACACGAGCTGCTGCAGGCTTTCTTAGTAGATGTGACGTGTCTGTAGTTGATGGAGCTGAGCAATATAATGCATGTATATATAGTCAGAGAGCACTGAAGCATGAGGAACTAGACTAGAAGAAGGCATTGGAGCCCTATCTTGACCATATTTTCTATATTATAGTGCTATATATTTTGAATTTAATTTACTAATAGTTATCCATCTATCTATATAATATATATATAAATATATATATATATATATATATGTATATATTATCTATCTATCTATCTATCTATCTATCTATATATATATATATATATATATATATATATATATTTATATATATATTGGTTGGCTGGGTTTGTTGCCAAACAAGCAGAAGACAGGAAAATGCGAACATATCAGGACATAATGCAAACCACATTTTCATTCCAATTGCTATAATCAATCTCCAATCTTTTTCACTTGTGCCAACAAATCACATATAATATAATATTATATATATATAGAGTGGCGCTCAAAAGAAAGTTGCCACTGCGACGAAACTACGGATCGAAATAGCTGGAAAAGCAGGAATGGGCAGATACAGAACTACTTTGAGTAACTGAAACGAGGAATCACATATATAGGGACACAAATGTTTTTTTTTTGTTTTGTCTATTTGGGCGGTAGACGAGTAGAGGGCAAGACTGTGATTCCCTGGCCGTCAGGTCGCCCCTAAATTGGCTTGGGATGTTACAGTCTGTAATTACACAGCTCAAACATATATACCACTTGCTGCATGTGCATCAGGAGCTGGGTTTGTTGCCAAACAAGCAGAAGAAAGGAAAATGCGAACATATCAGGACATAATGCAAACCACATTTTCATTCCAATTGCTATAATCAAAACTTCTGGTGTCTTTGGAGATGAATCACTTAATTCAAGGACATTGGATATCGAATAAAATCCAAGACCTAAGATCTCCAATCTTTTTCACTTGTGCCAACAAATCAGTGTGTGTATCCAACAATTCAGTATCAGTTCTAGGTCCTATGGTAATGCGACTCATGTATACTTGTTGGCTTACCTGACTTATGTGTACGGTGTAATCTAGTCCCATGTACAATATCATGCTGCATGTACAAGGTTCTGAATATCTGATACATTCTAGTAGTTACCATGGCAGCTGGAGTCTTGGGTGTGGAACCTGGAGAGTTTGGGGTCATGGAAATTTCCCCTCATATGTATAGACTGGATAGAACCCTGATACAAGGCACCATTGTCCTGCCTTCTTTATAATCCCTTACATTGACATGCAGTTAATCGAACCTCCCAAATTAAGCTCACCTCCATTATACAGGACAGTTCACCGTGGTCCCAGTGGTGTCCTTAATAGAGAGGTTATTTCTACTGGATTTTATAATAGGGTATACTAGTCTATTTATTACCAGAGAAATCTTCTTTGTAGCATATATACATACCGGTATGTATATAGATCTTTTGACTTCATTGTGGAGGATTGCTATATGTATACCTTGACCCCATATGCATGTTCCAGATTATTACTGTGACTAAGAAGTGTGATATATATATAGAGAGACATGACCACTGCTAGGCTGTGCCACAATCACAGACATGGGAATTTGGAATGAAGTGTATTATATATTAGCAAAAATGCACCTGACTTATAGCAATATACCTATATGTGGCTGCAAAACGAAGCAAGGTACATACACAAGGTATGTACCACAATAGTCACGCCTATATAGTGACTATTAATCACCAATATGTGGCTTGATCCAAATGGACTCTGACTAAAACTATCAAAATAGTGTGTGGAAGTAGTGCAGTGTGTGTTCACACTGATATAATAGCTTCAGAATATGTACATGTTGCACAATTGTTTTCACCTTCTTCATTGACACTCCACTCTACCTTACCTGGTATAGGGTGTCTTTACCCTATGTTACAGTCATGTCAGGCCATGTCCGACCAAATGTTGCATTGATTTGACATATTATCAGTACAAGTGTACAGGGTTATAATTTGGTCTGTTACAGAAAGACACCAATGAAAACTGGCAAACTGGTTCATTGTTATTTGTTTGTTACTGCTCCTATACTTGAGTCTTATGTACGTATGTGTACAGCAAGCCTGCCAATTGTGTTGCAGTTGAGGCTGATGGTACCATTAAATATTGACAACATTCTTGTGTGGGTTGTAAACATTTAATTCACATTGGCAGACGAATTGAAAGGTGATAAGTGTAACATGTCTGTGATCAATGTGATGTCAAGCTGTAATTGCTATCTGTTCACATGTAACCTAATATTTATGTATTAAGTAAGCTATGTACATTGTACATACATTGTATTATAATATTATATATATATATATATATACCCATATAATTCCTGTGCCCGTAAACCAATATAAACTAAGAAAGATTTTTCTATATAAGAGCTTTAGTATTCCGTTGTCATCAGCAGAGGCAGTAAACTGAATATTCCCCAGACCAATCCCAAGGAAGAGGAATTGAGAGTAGTGTACTGCCTGGCTACCACAAGATGAAAGTATTTGTGCTGGTATTTGCTGTAATCTTGGCCGCTGCAAGAGGTGAAGTTCAACTGGATGTCCAGCAAGCAGACAGACTGGAGGGAATATTTACACCCAATGGAATTGCCACTAATTATCGCATCAAGTTTGAAGTCACCATTGAGAATAAAGAAGTTGTATCCACTTCGAACCTCATGTTTCCTGAAGAAGCTGTTCCTTTTGTGTCTCTAAAGATACCAATTCAAGATAAGGATCACCGCATCATAGATCACATGCGTGCGAGGGTCCTTCTATCTGCAAGGCGTACAGCAGAAGTTCATAATAGCACAGAGAATATACCACCATTAGTCGAACTTGTTACATGCTACAACGCACTTGCTGACGAACTGCACAATCTAATCCCGAAGAAAAATGGCTCACAAATCTTCTACATGATTTTGTACCACAGTACTACTGTTTCATCTGCTTTCAGGATTGCCAGTGGAGCTAGGGAAGATTTAGAAATCTGCAAACCATCCCCCATCTATACTGCAGGAGGTGGAGTTTTTGTCTGCCAACAAGATGATGGTGGTGCCATACCTCGCAAGGTTGCTGATAAAGGTACCACTACTACCATTCTCTCCAAACCTGATGAGGGCAAGATTCGTAATAAAAGAGCGTACCAGTATCGGTACAGAGGTTACTATCCCTATACTTACTATAACTGCCCGTGCTGGTGCTATCGGAGGTGCAATTGGTTTTGCTACTACGGATGTGGCTATTATGGTTACAGATGGTACGGCTAACCACATGGGTGCAGTGAGCCTCATGATCAAGATGAAGATCTACTTTAGCATATAGCTTGACAAGTTCATGAGAGATATTCGTAATCATAGGCCGAATTAACAAGTACTAATCATCATGTGAACTAGATTTCTAGTGTGAACTCTTAATGTATCGGCAATTACAATGATTTGATTGTACTCAAATTCTCCATTATACTTGACAAAAATAATAAATATCATAATAACACTATACAGGCACAGAAATAATCTTCACATGCATGAATTATCATGCTAACATATATTTCCATGTACCTAAACTAAAGGAACACATGCACATGCACACAATGTCATGTACACATACACATATTCATACAAAATGCATGTACACATAAAGTGTATGCATGCACAATCCCACAATAACATGCATCCACTA
>CAUJGJ010000114.1:152700-175200 GCA_963170055.1 Halisarca cf. caerulea
GTCTGTGATTCCACAGCTCCAACATAGACCACTTGCTGTATGTGCATCAGGAGCTGGGTTTGTTGCCAAACAAGCAGAAGACAGGAAAATGCGAACATATCAGGACTTGAATGCAAACCACATTTTCATTCCAATTGCTATATAATCAAAACTTCTGGTGTCTTTGGAGATGAATCACTTGCATTTTTAATTTAAGGACATCGGATATCAAATGAAATCCAAGACCCAAGATCCCCAAATTAGCATAGGCAATCATTTTTCACTTGTGCCAACAAATCAGTGTGTGTATCCAACAATTCAGTATCAGTTCTAGAATCATGTTCAATGGCTATGCGACTCATGTATACTTGATGGCTTGCCTGACTTATGTGTACGGTGTACTCTAGTCCCATGTACAATATCATGCTGTACAAGGTTATGAATATCTGAAAAAGAATAGAAAAGAATATATATATATATATATATATATATATATATATATATATATATATATATAAACTCTTGGAGTTTTTGGGGGAGAGGCAATGATGTTTTTGAAGGAACTGGGGCACCGTATCAAATTGAAAACCTCGGATTCGCAATCCTTCATGTACTTAGGCCAAAGAATCAGCATCAGTATTCAAAGATTCAACGCAGTGGCTGTATTGTCGTGCTGTAATACGTAGGCTTCAATACACGTTTGTGTATGTTGCTATGTAGTCTATAGGTATATGTGTATTAATTTTGGTTGATGTAGGTGTACATATATATAGTGTAGATAGATATGTGTATATTGTTTTTTTTCTTTGTGTCTGCTTTTCTTTTGGCCTATGTGTGTGTGTGTGCGTGTGTTTGTGTGTGTGCGTGCGTGTGCGTGTGTGTGTGTGTGCATGTGTGTGTGTGTGTGAGTGTGTGTGTGTGTGTGTGTGTGTGTGTGTGTGTGTGTGTGTGTGTGTGTGTGTGTGTGTGTGTGTACCTGCTTGCTTGTATGCATTGTGCATGTGGGGTGGGTGTGAGTGACTGAGTTAGAATGTGTGTATATGAATGTACATGTATACCTATGCTTGTGTGTATATGAATGTACATGTATACCTATGCTTAATGAATATATATATATAATATATATATATATATATATATATATATATATATATATATATATATATATATATATATATATATATATATATAATACATTTTAGTAGTTACCGTGGCAGCTGGAGTCTTGGGGTGTGGAACCTGTAGAGTTTGGGGTCATGGAAATTTCCCCTCATATGTATAGACTGGATAGAACCCCGATGCAGAGCACCATTGTCCTGCCTCCTTTATAATCCCTTACATTGACATGCAGTTAATTGAACCTCCCAAATTAAGAGCACCTCCATAAAACAGGACAGTTCACTGTGGTCCCAGTGGTGTCCTTAATAGAGAGGTTATTTCTAATAGGGTATACTAGTCTGTTTATTACCAGAGGATTCTTCGTTGCAGCATAATAATATTATATATTATACCGGTATGTATATAGATCTTTGACTTCATTGTGGAGGATTGCTATATGTATAACCTTGACCCTATTGGACATGAAAGGACACATAGTAGTATACATGGTGGCATTGTTCAATGCTTAAGTGATACACGTCCGCATACACCGCAGCTAGTGGGATGGTGTTCGCTGCAGGAGGGTGGTGTTCGCTGCAGCCTGGGGATGGTGTTTGCTGCAGGGGGTTGGTGTTTGCTGCATGGGGATGCTGCAGGGGTACAGGTAGTAGTTAGAGGAGGTACAGTTGCATACAACAATATCTTAGAAGTTAGATTTGTGTGAGTAGTACATACATGATGTGTAACATCCATTTTCTTATTGCTAATGATGTTAGCCAGGGAGAGATGCATTTTCCCTGGCCTAGTGGCAGCCAGCAACCTGTGTCATTATCTGTAAGCTTGCGTGTCTCATTCAGTACATTGGTAGCAATGTCAACAAGGGAGGTGCACCTCATGCTACTCTTTGTTTGTCGGTGCCAATTTGGACCCTTTTGGTATGCAGTTTTGGCAACAAGCAATTAGCATATTGTTATTGATTAATTGGTAATAACCATATAACGCACTTGTGTTTACAACAAAGCTCTTATTGGCCATATGGCTACACTATAGAGTGTCTATGCACAGACCACATATTATGGAGTGCCATTTGTAGCAAAATCGATGATGCAAGAATATCAACGAGGATAAACGTTAATTGTTAATCACAGTAATCGATTGTCGATCACAGCAATCGATTGTTGTAAACAACTATCGTCAATCACAGTAATCGATCGTTGATCAAAGCAATAGGTCGCAATCGGTGATCACAGCCATCAGTCGTCGTTTGATCACAAACATCAGCTAGTTCTTCATAATATAATTTACAAAATCACGAAATATTATAATGATATTCAATGACTTACTCTCCATAGTAATATATATTCTGTATAATATCAATCAATCAATATTTGAGTGCATCGTGCCCACTGGCACCATGGCACATACTAGCCCCATCTATAGCACTAGAACTTACATCAAAGTAAAAGAAGAATTGAGTTAATAAAAATTTAATATTTAGTTGACCGAAAAGATAAACTTAGAACTGCATAATTATATAGAACATCTTGCATGTCATGAGATAATGGCTAACAATTCATATTATAGTCCATGCATGCAGCAGACAGCCAGGATCCTAGATACTGCACTTGTCACTGTTCCAGGCCATTGCATCCATTCCTCCAATTGTACGTACATGCACGCTGCATGTGATTCCCATGCCTCACCTCATCAACCAATGCTCCACAATGTCCACTTGACCATGGTCACATATTTTTGCACGCCTCTCTTCTCCTGTCATACTTCTCCATCTTCCCGTCTCAATTTCAAACATCCTGCTGTGCCTCCTATCAGTTTCACCATCATCCTCCTGTCCATCCTTCTCAACACTCTCGCACACTCCGATCACTCTCCCAACTTCACAATCCTCTTGAACATCTCCAACTTTAGGCTTTGTGTGCATCTCCCGGCCACATTGCTCCCGTACTTTCCTCCATGTAATGGCCTCCAGAATCTCTCTAACTTCCACAATCAACGACTGATCCTTGAGCATCTCTTCACTTAGTCTAAATCCTTCCACCCGAACTGTCCCCAACACATGCTCATCTTACCAAACCAAGTATAGTATACGTCAACCCAATTTCACTGCTTCTACTGCTATCCACCTTAACTAACGTCCATCATAAATATGATCTGTGAGGTAGTCCAACAGTCACCAGTTGCATATTCATACACAACAGGCTATCCTGTTACACAACTGCCCGAAATGGAAGCCTTACACAGAGCAGCAATAAAAACTAACCTCCATGACAGCATTGGTCATGCATGAAGCTCAACAACTCAGGAGTGTTTGAGATTCTGAACCTGTTACAGCGTTTTGTGGAGCCTAACCGGGCGATCTGTTGAACAACTGGCCACGGTACATGTCCACTTAGACAACCAGAGAAGTTAGCCATCAGGTTAAAACAATGTTTCATATACGCTAGCACATGATATTAGACATGTCAAGAATAGTAATTATTATATTTTCCTCACATGTATAAATATTATAATTGAGCATGGCGTACAATACAATATATGGTGGACATGTATGTGCATGTACGTTTGTTATACAATAAAGTGTGTGTGTGTGTGTGTGTGTGTGTGTGTGTGCGTGCGTGCGTGCGTGCATGCGTGTGTGCGTGCGTGCGTGCGTGCGTGCGTGTGTGTGTGTGTGTGTTCTTAATATAAATGACAATTGACCCTAGGCCTACTAATAGTATGACCCTAGCTAACACTATAGCCGCAACTCATAAGGTAGTTGCGTCTATAGCCATACTTTTTATAGTTTTGCTATATAGGCTATTATACCCTAAAATATACCTTTCTACCCTAAAGCCCTAAACCCTAGGACGTAAGGCCCGGGTTATCACCCTCATCCCCCAAGCTGCATGTCACCTCCATTCCTTATAGTGCCATGAAGATGAATTCCAGTTCAACCATGCAGTTTCGAATTCTGTGATCATTTCCTATAGGTCTATTAATCCAAGATAGCCTTAGCAGAAGGGCAAAACTTCTGTGTCTTTATGAATACAAAGTCCACTTCAAACCTACAATTTGAATTCAAAGTCGCTGGCAGAAGTGATGAGTTCTTTATAATAACAGCTCGTGGAGTTTAATATGCAGATTAAGATGTCTGTTACAAATAACAAACGACTGAGTCTCATAGATGTTTGAAAGTTAACTCTTTTGGAATGCAAAGAAACTACTATAAGGTATCGTCTTAACCGATTGCTGTGGTCGACAATGGATTGTTGTGATCGACGATCAATTGCTGTAATCGACGACCGATTGCTGTAATCGACGATCGACTGCTGTGATCTATGATCCTCGTTAATTGTCTTACGCCATCGATTGTTGCTACAAATGGCATTGAGGGAATAAAATGGCTTCCAGGCTGGTGTATAAAATGCCGCCGTCGCTCGAAATAGATACGCAAGAAACAGCCGAGAGAGAACACTTTCAGAAGTCTAGCAATGAAGAACCTTATTGTACTGACAGTTTTGGGAGTGGTCCTGTGGGGAGGTAAGTTTGGGAGAATGTTTTCACAGAGGGAGTTGTAGGGGTAACAGTGCTATGATTACCTTCATTCTCGATCCTCTTCAGTGGACGCGAAAGCAGAACCAGACCAAGCAGTCTGCTACATCAGTGGAGTAACGTATCAAGCTGGGGATCAAATACCTTCTGGTGACCCTTGCAAGACTTGGTAAGCTGATATAGCCGTGTATCTCGTTGTAGGTGGCCGTTTAATATTCGTGGTAGTGCGCCGACGTCTATTATGTGTCGGATCGAGTTTAACCTTTCCTGGGAAGTCATATTAAAATGTGGAACCTCTATTATTGAGCTGATACCAAAATAAACTACTATGCAAAATCTTGTATGCCTGCCAGTGCTGTTAACTCACAGTCTCGCTGGACAGGATGTAGCAGTTCTACTCTTGAAAATTGTACTTCAATCAACATAGACATAGACTTATAGCCAGTCTAACACTTCCACGCGAGTAAAAGTGTGAACTAGAGGCTATATAGGCCAAAGCTGTCACTATTAAGAGATGAGGGGAATTTTGTTTGTATAGGGATACTAGTATCATCAGATTAATCACAGCGGCCAATTGTAGCCATATTAAGAGGAGGTACTGCCCCATTGCAAATTGAGATGGGTAGGCGGAGGAGAGTACTCAGAGAAGAAAGATTGTGCAGATATTGTGATCTAGAGGAGGTCTATAGAGGATGCTGAGCACTGGCTGATGAGATGTCCTGCTTGGCAAACCATGAGGATCTCCACTACATCCACAATGCTGCCACCTTGACATGCAGTGAAGTCAAGGTGGCAGGATCTCCACTGCAGCAACAACACTGCCACCTTGCTCAAAGCCTGCAGCCGGGGAGCCACGGTTGAGGAGCTACTTTTCTGAGATGTGGACCCTCAGATTCTCAAGATGACTGCATAGATAATTATGTATTAATGATTTTTTCTTTAATTTAACAGTATAATAACATCATGCCCGTACAGCTTGTGTATGTGTACGTATGGGTGCTGCATTGGACCTTAGTGGTTGGTCCTAGTGCTCGTTGTGAGCACAGTGCACTGGCATTCTAATTATCTATCGATCTATCTATACTATCCCAATGCATATTAAACTTGTTTGTTTTTGCCGTGTATATGTATTGGTTTTACATAGCCAGTCTTTTATCCATATAGAGGAGAGGATAGCAGTTTGGCTCCATGACATTAATAAAATGAAGTGAAATGCCAGTTCAGCGCTAGTCGGATACAAATTTGGCCACCTGATACTTCATACCGATGAAGGCTACGGACTTAACAACTCCTGTTAGCCATACCCTTCTCTATGAACTCACAGTCTGGCTGTAGTTAGAAATCTAGGTGCTTCTGTTGCATGTAACTTTCATGAATAGGAGTAATTCATCTCCTGTGGCCAAATTATGGGCTTAATACACTTTGATTTGCTGTTTCAGACTCTTCCGAAGCGAATCGGCTGAGAAAACAAGTGCGTACACATTTTGCATACAAGTGGCCAAATATTCATTAATTTGGCAACAGCAAAGGAATTGCTCCTATTCCTGCAGAAACACCTTCATTTCTAACTACAGTCAGTGCACATAGAGGCCTATATATGGTTGACAGGAGTTGTAAGTTCATAGGCTTTATCGGTATGAGGTATCGGGTGGCCAAATTAGTATCTGTATATGATGTTAATTGTGTAATTGCTCTAGTTGTGAGCTTATTATCTTTATATTAAAGCTGTTGCGATAATAAAAAATTGCGTCTTTCACAACAAGGTTCACAAACTGAGTGCTTCAGAATGTGATACTCATGCAAGCTTATCTTATTGTGATGAAGGTAGGCTGATTATTTGTTCGCACTAATCTAATGACCCGTGCGAGGTTTTCTCAGGAAAATTTCTCCTATGTGCCCAGCGCCATACGGAGGGTGAACTCCAAGCATATTCCGTTTGCTTGCGTAATGAAATATTTGGGCATTTTGCCCGTACTTAGCCAGGAGACGCCATCTCTTTTATTAATATTATTATTATGATTATTATTATTTTCAGTATATCGTGTACTTGTGACACTAGGACCACCACAAAGTCTATCACAATGTTCAATGCCATATACACACCCCAATTTGAGTTAGACATACATGCAAGTCTGGGACAATCTGGCATTCCTCCTATTGCAATCCCTCATTCACATCCCTTTCCTCTTCATCAATTGACATTGTGTACATACTCTATATCCATTATGTATAATCTGCCACCTCCTCATCAGTCGAATTGGGTACATCAATCATACAGTTCACCTCTTCAATTGGCAGGGTCCTACTCTCTGTCCTTGGCGTACACCTCATCATCCAGTGGTAAACATCTTCAACTTCTCCCTGTGAACAGTGCATGCATATCCTTTCCTCTCTCGCAATCCCCCTCCATCTTCCAGCTTCAATTCTATACGGAGCAGTGCCCCCTCTCAACTTGGCCAGGATTCACCTGTGCACCTTGTTGGGCACACATGCACAGCTGGCTCGGTGTCCATTCTCGTACAGAGACTTCATGATGCTCAGTTTAGGCATTTCCTGCAAATCTCTACCCACTCTTCTGTCACTCTTCACTGTGCAATTCTCCTGAACAAATCCTTGAGCTCATTCTGAGTTATCCTTTCCACAGATTCCCCACTTAAGTCCTCCCATCCAAACTGCCTACCACAAGCCCTTATAACTTTCTAATCCACCCCGATCCGTTTCCCAAAGTCTCAAGTGCTATCCTCTTCCGTAACCTCCCCTCATACACTGGACTACACATTATCTTATACCAGAATACCATGCATCCGATTCTGGCCTCTCACAATAAAGGTAGTATGCCCCCTGATACATGTTTACACCCAAAAGAATCTGGAAACCTCTCATCTGTAGTTGCTGAACTATCTGCAATTTCCCCAGGCAGCCCTATACTTTGGCCCCATACATCACAACAATATCCACCATAGCCACCATTGATCAGTTTCCTGTATGTTCCATTAAGCAAAATTTTAAATCCCCAACAGAAGACCTACATCTGTGCAGCCACACGCTGAATGCATTCCTCTCCATCCTTACTCTACTCTCTACCATACTATTCAAGTCTAGAATCTCATCATTCATACATCCAAGGTATTTATACTTAGCCACTATCGGTATGTCTCTCTGTGACCAATAGCAAACAGAAAATTGGATCTCTCAATTGTCCTAGCCTTAAGTGCATAATTCCAGATTTCTCTGTATTGATCTCAATTAACCCCCCACTCATCGCACCATTTGACCATACACTCGAGGCTCTTCTTCATACCATTGGCTTCCTCACTAACTAGTTCTGTGTCATCAGCAAATCTATAATTTACGGACGAACACGAACTAAAATACGGGTTTTCCATTTCGATCCTTCCTAACACATCTCATCCTAGGGACAAAAAGTGATCGTTTTGAAACCACACAAACTTTTGATGCTATAGTCGGCGAGTGTTGTTATCTATAATAGTGGAAGGTTTTATTCCCTGAGAAAGAGAGCGAGAACCACTGTCACAAAGCACTTGCATCTTTTTCCTAGGAGGAGTTATAGTGGAGAACTGCTTCGAAGGTGAAAGTCGTATTCTAGTCAGGATTCATCCGTACAACAAATATGGCAGTTTGTAGGCTTGTATATGGGTAATTTTCAAAATTTCTCCTTTTCGCAAGTATGAGTAGAAATAAGCCCTCAAGGTCTCCTTCCAGACCGTACAGAGAGACATCGTGAAGATTCAGCCACAGTCACTCGTAGCACGTGTCAGTGAACTGCAAACAAAACATCACCCTATTTCTATTATAATACTAAGTATAATACTAAGTATAATAATATAATATAATATTGCTTGAAGTGTTGCCATGTATGCCCGCTTTGACTGTAATATGTTTTTCACCTCTTAGCACGTGTACGAGGAGTGGTCAGAGGTGTGCGGTGAGTTCACGTCCTGCATGCAGATATGCTGCACCCATGCTAACAAATTTTACTTGTAATGACAGTGTACAATGGAATTGCTAGTAAATAAATACCAAGTAATCACTAATGTATTTCAACTGATTCGGAATTTCAAAGATTTCATAAAGTGTATCTAATAAATTGATATAATCACAGCAAAGGTCTTAAAATAATATGCACTTCAGTACAATATTATGTACAAATTCCATTCACTGTTCAATCTTCAAGTTGTTTGTTGTAACTTTACTGTAGATCAGGTACTGTGATATACCAATGTGTAGCCATGGTCTGCAACCAATAGCCAGAAGAGATGAATGCTGCCCAAGCTGTAGATGTGCAGTGAATGGACAATTCTACGACATTGGTGCGACGATACCTGGGAATTCCAACTCCTGGTGAGTACTTATAGCTAGTCAAGTGTTTTCTGAGAAACGGTACAGGGCTATAGTCAAATATAGGCTGCGTGGAACTCTATGTTCACCTGCACCTGGTAGGCCTTGAAATGACAATGATTGTTTTCTCACATTGAGTCAGACGTTTTAATGCTCAGTATTTTACAAAGTAGTTCAATTCTAAAAACATGTAAAAACAAATTTGAATAAATAAATTTAGTTGTGATACCAGTTGTACCTATAAATTCAGATATAACTGTGACGGAAGTTGTATCATTATTTATAGTGTTATATATAGGCCTAGTGCACTGACTATTATAATATTATATGTATATTGATTTTATTACACTAAGTCTGAGAGGTTGATGATCGCCGTTTAATTGCACGTAATCTAGCATACTATGTGTGTGTGTGCGCGCACACTCGTGTGTGCATGTGTTAGTGTGTGTGTGTGTGTGTGTGTGTGTGTGTGTGTGTGTGTGTGTGCGCGCACACACTCGTGTGTGCGTGTGTTAGTGTGTGTGTGTGTGTGTGTGTGTGTGTGAGTGTGTGCGTGCGTGCGTGTTTTTT
Organism: Halisarca cf. caerulea; assembly: GCA_963170055.1. NCBI lineage: Eukaryota > Metazoa > Porifera > Demospongiae > Chondrillida > Halisarcidae > Halisarca > Halisarca cf. caerulea. The sequence goes on from CAUJGJ010000114.1 coordinate 162,259, forward strand.
GACTGTGTATGTGTGTATGTGTGTGTGTATGTGTGTGTGTGTGTGTGTGTGTGTGTGTGTGTGTGTGTATGTGTGTGTACGTGTACGCACAACCACATGTGTGTGTGTGCACGCGCACACACGTGTGCATGTGTGGAATTCCTGTTTGTCATAGTTGATCATGCAGCGTACATATAGACATGAACCTATGTAGTATAGAGTGTCCTGTATGTGGTTATATGTATGCAATCCAGTAGGATACATTAGATACGTATCCTCTAACTGCCATGTTTCCTCATTGCAGCACACGCAGATGTACAGCAGAGGGACTAAATTGCAGAGTGAGTTGATAGTACACATGTCTGCATGATGAACTGACAGTAAACACCTTTCGATTAACAATAACTCATTACAAATTAATATTTTAACAGTTTAATCATTACCATGGTAGTTTTTGAACATAATTGATGCTATGTGACAATAGTTAGTACCTTATTATCCAATTGGATATCCATTCACTATATTTACATTCTCTGAGACGCCAATTAAATTTGATAGTAATTTCCCAGAGGGTATATAGTAAAATGAATTACGGAGCAAACTATATGTTCACTAGGAGTACAGTTGATTTAAAACAGATAAAAATACAGTGTTATTGTTGAAGTTCCTCATACCTCCGTTTGTCGTATGTAACTGTATCTCTTTGTAATCTACATGTGGGAGTCATCTCAAAAGCAAACATTATCACTCTGTCTTTGGGTACTGTGCTTTCCCATACCATTTTCTTGTTTCCCATCACACTTCATGGTACCATCCATTCCTTCCATGAGGAATTCCCCTTTCCTTTGTACCATACAACCAACACTCCATGATCTTTTGCTTCTTTCACCAACCCGAGAAGAGCTTACGAGATGACCTACTGCAGCCACCAAACAATTTGAATGAGTTTGATTGTGTGTGTGAGCGAGTGTGTGGGATACTGGGGGCTTAGTAGTAGTAGCCTCAGGCTAATGGCCCACCCAGTTAAAATACTGAAGAAGTTATTATTATTATTTATTATTATTATTATTTCACTTCTCATACAGGAGGATCCTCTCCATCCTACACCTCGCAGTAGACAGCGACCCATTAACCGCTTTCGATGGTGGTGGCGGCAACGGAAGTGAAAAAGATTGTTGTAATCTTCATGCATTATGACTTGCTTTTACAAATTTGTGAATCCTACATACAGTTCAATAAGTCATATTGTTTGTTTCCACAAATTTGTGAATCCTAACTATGCAGTTAGTACTTATCAAGTTATTAATTGAATGATTTGCTTCCACAAATTTGTAAATGCTAAGCACCTGAGTTTACGCAATGATGTCACATGACGGATTGATGTTTACCAGTGACATAGAAAATGTGACTGGTGAGGATTGAATACATGCATGCAGCTGTGCTGGTAGAGAGGAACTCTAGAGTCAACAAGCCCTATAGTCTCTCTCTCTCTCTCTCTCTCTCTCTCTCTCTCTCTCTCTCTCTCTCTCTCTCTCTCTCTCTCTCTCTCTCTCTCTCTCTCTCTCTCTCTCTCTCTCTCTCTCTCTCTCTCTCTCTCTCTCTCTCTCTCTTCTCTCCTCTCCTCTCCTCTCTCTCTCTTTCATGTTCACCATTATTAAATCCAAACAAGAGCAAGGAACACATGGGGTTTGCATTACAATGGTCACGTAAAGAAATTAGTGGTAAACATGCGTCTGTCAGCATCCAATGTCAAAGTATTAGAATTTCAAAGAATACTGCTCGCACATTTAAGGATGAAGAACAGCTACTTACATACTTAGATATTGTTGATAGATACGTAACATGAGACACTGAAACACACAGACATACAATACCAGAAACTGCAGAAAGTACATGACATGGATTCAGCGTTGTTCAGTGACAAGTTAATCTCCAGCGATACTTGGCTTTTTACAGTTCCGTTTGCACCAGATTTGGTATGACTCTAGGATGCATTTACGCACAACATCTTTTTCTAGGGCCTCGCGCTGGTGTCGTTTCACTGGAAAAGCTTCATAGAGAGCATTGAAACTCGGGGTGTTGATGAAGCCACGAGATCCTACCTCGATTGTTATAGATATCGGCCTTGAAACCAGCTTCTTGGTAGGAACTACGTAGTTCTGCATACCAGTCCATCTTCCATTGAACTGCTGCATTGAAGCAGAGCTCAAAGGGTATAGTCATCTCAATGATGGTGATTGTAGCCTTATACCGGACAACAATGTCTGGGCTGCTATTATTGCAGACCATCTCTTGTGGGAAATTGTACTACAGTACAGGCTGGGCAGATCAGCTGTGATGTTCTTGGTTGATGGGAATGCCGGTTTGAGGAAGGTGTAGAAGGTCTCTCTCTCTCTCTCTCTCTCTGTGTGTGTGTGTGTGTGTGTGTGTGTGTGTGTGTGTGTGTGTGTGTGTGTGTGTGTGTGTGTGTGTGTATGTGCGTGTGTGTGTGTGTGCGTGTGTGTGCGTGTATGTGTGTGTGTGTATGTGTGTGTGTGTGTGTGTGTGTGTGTGTGTGTGTGTGTGTGTGTGTGTGTGTGTGTGTATGTGTGTGTGTGTGTGTGTGTGTGTGTGTGTGTGTGTGTGTGTGTGTGTGTGTGTGTGTGTGTGTTTAATTCCTACGTACTGTCCAATCATGTGCACTATGGCAAAACATAACTAGCTGAACGAGTGGGTATAGTTGTGCATGCATGTGTATTATGTGGCCCCTGGTTCATTCCAAAGACTCATATAATTACATTATGTCATAATATGCTGCAGGCAGGCTGTGTGTGTGTGTGTGTGTGTGTGTGTGTGTGTGTGTGTGTGTGTGTGTGTGTGTGTGTGTGTGTGTGAGTGTATGTGTGTGTGTGTGTGTGTGTGTGTGTGTGTGTGTGTGTGTGTGTGTGTGAGTGTGTAGTACGTTGTTGAACACAAGGATGTTAAACTTTATACTGGTGCACCACGCACAATGACTGTATACTTAGGTGACAGTCCTGGTGTTGTGTATGCTTAATTATGTGAACAGATTTGTGTGCTTCTGAACTTGACAAGTGGAGATGCACAGGAACTCCAAAGGTGCATGAAGTATTGCTAAACAAATGATGCAATGTATTCTAACTAGAGGATAGGCAAAGGTTGTGCACAAGGTAGCAAAAGCATAAACAGGGTCGCCTCTCTTCTGGACATCTTAGGTAATGATACAGATTGTGGACAGAAAAACAAGTCTCTTGTATCTCACTTGTGTATGCTTATGTGAACAGATTTGGGTGTGGCTTCTGAACGTGACAGGTGGAGATGTACAGGAACTCCAAAGGTGCATGAAGTATAGCTAAACAAATGATGCAATATATTAGAGGATAGGCAAAGGTTGTGCACAAGGTAGCAAATGCATAAACAGGGTCACCTATCTTCTGGACATCTTAGGTAACGATACAGATTGTGGACAGAAAAACAAGGCTGTTGTATCATGGTGATTGGTGTCATCTATAGAAAGGTGAATAGAGGGAATCAGGCACAAAGCAGGTGTAAACAACATGCAGGGGGTGGGGCTCTATTCCCACACCTAGGCCTGGTCATCGTTTCAGAGCAGTGTGTAGACTGCCATGTATAATGAAGAACTAGATTTAAGAGGCTGGTTGGTGTTTATTTTGGACATGTCTACAACTATGGTAACCAAGCGGGCGGTATATTATACTACAGTGGAACCCTTCAAATCCAGCTAGCCCCCTGAATTGGGGACACCCCCCTAATGTGGACACATATATCACTGGAACCAAATATTCCACTATAATAAGCCACAGTACATCTCCAACCCCTGAAATGAAGACACCTCAAAAATCAAGACAGTGCTTTCAGGCCCCAAGGTGTCCGGATTAGAGGGGTTCCACTGTAATAAATATTATAGGCAGCAATATTTATGTCCTTCCTTTGTCTTTATACGCTGGATGTGAATGTGACGGCCTCAACTGAGAATCAGCACTGTCATGCTTGTGCCACGAAGAGGCCAATAGCGGGACTGACATTGCTTAATACTTTGCATACCCAAACCCTGTCATCTGGGCATGCATTGCCGAATTTGCTATGAACTTCTTGGAGGGGGGGGGTGAAAAACATGTTGAATCTAAGTATTCCGCATAAATAAGCATTATAATAATTGCTGGACTGATGTTAATAATTTCACTTTGTTGGGCGATATTCGCTCAGCGAAGTCACAATTATCTCACGTGTGTGAATAAAATTAGTAATATGCGCGCCAAGAAGATTGCAATGGCTTCTCTCTTCCTATTTAAACAGCTTCCACTGCAGGAGAGAACGGTGTGCTGCAGGCTAAAGAACTGATACCTGGCAATGAAGTACCTCGTTCTACTGGCTGTCGCGGGAGTAGTCCTAAGCGGAGGTAAACCTACAGTACCTGGAAAATATGCCGGAGAAAAGGACCGTCTGAGTTTGAGAGTTCAATTGATACAGCTGACTGTGGCTCTTTATCTTTTCCTTTTTAGTGGATGCCGAATCGGATCCAGACGCAATCGCCTGCTACGTCGATGGAGTAAAGTATGAAGTTCGGGATACAGTCCCCTCCGATGATCCTTGCGAGAGGTGGTGCGTTATATTGTTGTTTAGTAACTTAAAGGTATATTGGCGGGTAATTTAGTTTATAGTCGATCAATGGACCTAGATATCGTTAGCCTCCAGTGGAACTCCTCTATTGCAGACACGTTGGGACCACAAAGAACTGTTAGGTTGGCGGCTGTATCATGTTGTTCATTTCTACCTAGAGTTGCTCTGTGCTCTGATATTTCTTAAAGATTTAAGCAATAGATTTAAGCAATCTGATCATTGACGAATTATCTATGCAATAACTGGTGTGTGCACGTGGCATTTGGGGATATATATACCTAATAGATAGATTAGTCGGTTTTCTCGGTGACATTGTTAAAGTACCACGATTATTACTGTGTACTGACATTGTCTCGTTGTGTGATCAGATTATTAGTCTGTGATTTTTCATGGTACTACAGTTCCTGTAAAATGTCTCTAGCTGGCCATGGATCAGTGCAGTGCATTGTGAGTGCGGTGCTGCTGTTATGTACACACAGAGCTGGGTCTTCTTGGTCATAAGGTGTACATATGCACATGTGTTTGCCCGATGGGTGTGTTACTTCATGTCCTGGAGCTATAGTGCTGAGATGCATGTAGGATTACTTCTGAAGCTACTGCTTGTCTTCTGCAACAATGTTACACGCATGTAACTTGCCAAATTATATCTTTCAGCAGGAATGCTGATCCATTCATTGGCATTTTTCATTCTGACTCTTAGTCCATTGCCTGTCCCGTGTTTTCTTGTTTCAATGGTCTTGTACCAATCACCAAAGAAGGAGAATGCTGCTCAAGGTGTGGATGTGTAGTGAATGGAACAGCATACGACATGGGGGATCCTATCCCAAAAGAAGATCCTTGCAAATCCTGGCGAGTCCACGTTTTTGTGCTACATATGCAAACCTGTGTAACTACTTGTATTAACTGACTTTTACAGTATTTGATACTTGCATGCAACTAAGCACGGTCATTTCATAATTCATCTCACATTTTAAAAATGATCACTTGAAGCCATCATGCAATAATATTATTACATATATCTTTGTTTACTTTTTTCCCGTTAGCACATGTTCACAGGAAGGAGTGTTCTGTACTGTAAGTTATCTTATATCTTCAACTTTTAAGGATTACTTATCAATGAAGCAATGTAAATCTGACTTATAGAGCCATTTCTCCTTTCCTCTGGACCGTTCCATGTGACAACATTGCGTGTAGACATGCATCAACGTCCCTAAGTCATGTACTGTAACAGTTCTTCTTGGTCATGCGTATACGAACCATAGGTGTACATGCATGTGCACATGTTGCCAGGCCCTGTGCTACTCCGCATTGTGTAAGTGATGTTCACATTTCCTACAACTGCAACACTGGGGATGAGGAAAAAGGGGGAATGATGAAAGGATTCCTTTCCATTGCATATTATACGTACTGACAACTGCTCCATCTTTAATCAATATTGTATTCTGAATCAGTAAAATTACTTTACCAAATGACCGCTCTCGCACTGTTTCATTCAGTTCCATAATCTCTTGGATGGCCTAGTAAAGCAGATCGCAACTGCAATAAGATAATGATAAGCACTGTTCTTCTTGGTCATAAGGTGTACATGTGCACATGTGTTTGCCTGACTGGTGTGTTACTTCATGCTATAGTGCTGAGATGCATGACGGAAGCTACTGCTTGTCTGCTACAATGTTACATTCATGTAACTTGACAGCTTAAATCTCTCAATAGGGAAAACCGATCCATTTATTGGCATTTTTCATTCTGACTCTAGCCCATTGCCTGTGCCTTAGTTTCTTGTTCCAATGGACTTGTACAAATCACCAAAGAAGGAGAATGCTGTCCAAGTTGTGGATGTGTGGTGAATGCAAAAACATATGACATTGGCGAGGAGATCCCAACTTCTGATCCTTGCCAATCCTGGTGAGTTCTGGTAAAAGTGCATAAATATGCCATAGCAGTCAAATGTACATAGATTCTGCATATACATTTAACCCTTTAGCACTTGTACAAAGACAGGACAGAGATGTGAAGTAAGTTTTCCACTTACAACTGCTGATATTATTGAGTATATGGATTATATGTGTGCTCAGAGCCTTTTCTTATTCCCTTTAGCCCCTTCCATGTGCCAACATCACATGTAGAGGTAGAACTCTTAGGCCATTCATCAAATATTCTGAAGGAGAATGCTGTCCAAGTTGTAGATGTGTAGTGAGGGGAATAGCATATGACATTGGCGAGGAGATCCCAACTGGTGATACTTGCAAATCCTGGTGAGTTCTTCTATGTGGTCATACGCCATCGCATGCAGTGATATTATATTTCATACTACCGATGCATGGTCCCCCCAGAAGTTATACAAGGCACATTGATCAACTGTGTACATACATGTTCATCATATGTATATACACACACTATTATACATAGAATTAGGATGCATCACAAATGTGCTTGCAGTTCCAGTTTAGGGCAGCAGCATCATTTGAAGTAGACATAGATTCTCCACAACCGGCGAATTTGCATTTATTCTTACAAAGACCTTATAGAAAAGAAGTCATGTTGGACCAACATACCTTTAATTATATATATATAAGTTAACTTGAAGATACCTACTAGTAGGGAGAACACAGATTCATTGAGTAGTATTATCATACTGTGTGAATCACATATTAGGTAACACTATGGTTATCCTCGACTATATATGCATCATGTATGTTTCCATCCTTTGCAGCACATGTACCGAGAAAGGAATAGTATGTACTAAGGTGAGATGGTGGACTTGTGATAATCCTGGAGGCTACGTTGATATTCTGCGTGTGTGGCATATGGAGTCTAGATTCCTCCATTCTCTAGTCATGATCAAAAGGCTTATCCATCCCTATGCCTGTCTATCCTTGTCCTTATCCATCCCCATGCCTGTCTATCCTTGTCCTTATAAATCCCCATGCCTGTCTAGCCCTGTGCTTGTCCATCCCGATGCCTGTCTAGCCTGTGCAAACAAGACCAACCTAGTTTTGTTGCTTAAAAAGCTTTTCGGAAAGCAGTCATGTTTGCATCAGTTTTCTATTTTAAAGGGTTTTATATCTGTTATATGGATTCAAAGGTGTTCTTTTTATAGTAAATGAGTATGAAATAGTTGTACTAAATATTCAGCTGTACAGTAGGTAATATTTGCAAGTGATTGCAGTCTTTGGGGGTTACAGCCTCAACAAGTTTTACCATATACGTGAATTCTTCTTGACCTACCTGCATTCTGCAGAAACTTTGTGGTGTTCCTGAGTGCGGACTCTATCCTTCTATCACTATGGAAGGAGAGTGCTGTCCTGTTTGTCCAGGTTGGTTTACTATGTTCTGTGTGCATCATGTGTATCAGTATAACTTGGCCTCTGTTTTGTTAAAGAGTCGAGGAACATCACAATGGTGCTGTTTTATCTTGGTATAAGGAGCACTGGGTCCTTGAAATAGCCTATGACTAAAGGCCCCACAGTGTAAATGATAGCCTGACCCTCCCCACCTCAGTGATTGGTCCACAAAGACCACATTGTATATACCAGGGTCATGGTCGATGACTTCTCTTGCAAGCTGGAATAATAATCAATATATTAACAGGTAGTAACTATTTGGTTACAGCCTCCTCTCCTTTCTCCTTCTTTCCTCTACAGATTGTCCTCCTTCCTGTTCCAGTAGCTACTGTAAAAGCAACCATACTGCTGTGTGCACACTGTGAGTTGTTTCTATCGAAGTATCATCTCCAATCCTTCCTATGTATATTCCTGTCCTGTCACAGTAATGTTGGTCCACTGGATTAGGTATTTTTAGTCCGACCTTGGGCACTTCTCCGATACAAACTCTAACTGTCTAAATGTGTAGGATGGGGTTTAATTGCTAGATTGAAAAATGGTGATTGCTAGCCAATTGCAAGTAGAGTGCAAATACAAAATATGCATTATAACCAACTGTAGCCTGGCCTGTATGTAGTACTATGTTAGGTTTCACAATTGCTATAAGTGCAATAGTGTGCATTCCCTTAAACGCAATTGTTGCAATAAGCAATAACTAAACCCATCCTAGGATAATAAATGCCCACCCATGCAGACCAAAATGACTGGCCATACCACTTATACCCACCCAGACAGTCCCATTACCTTAGTTTTGTGCGAAATTTGTGATTTGGTTTTAATAAGCGAGTCATTTTGTTGTCTGAAGATTTGCCAATTTGCAATATAGCCTGCACAAACCGTCTGCTCTTGCGTCTCAACTGGTTGTCGTGTAAATAAAAAAATATTAATATCATTATTACAAGTCTGACATTGTAAAATGGCTGACGGAAGATTTCTCTTTTTATTCATTGTATGTATACCATTTTCTGTTCTTTTCTCACCCTGCAGCCGTGGTGAAGACCATTGCGGCAATCGTCTCACTTCCTGTCGTGCTTGTTACTATTGTGGAACTAAGAGGAAAGCACCAAAGGAGTGTCGTAGGTTTGTGAAGATGAAACCAACCCAAAGTCTTGCAGGTGCCCACAGCATTGTGAAAAGATGGGGGAAATGTGTCGAGGAAGCATATGAGAAGGTATTTTTTTATGAGAATTTTGAAGTGGAGTCCAATGTATTACCTCACACAAGCACACGCACACAACCATGCATGCACCCACTCACGCACGCACGCATGCATGCACCCACTCACGCACGCATGCACGCACCCACTCACGCACGCATGCATGCACCAACTCGCACATGCACGTATACTACAATGCAAAAACATGCAGGATGATCATTTTCACTACCTTGTGCATGTACTACACTACAAAGACATGCTAGTTTATTAAAGGGTTTTCCTCCTGCAAGCAAAGCTCTAGATTTTTACAGTTGTAGTGTGCACCATAGTCGATGAGGTGGGGTGGTAGTTACATAACAAGGGGTGAGCATGGTTGCACATAGGTGGGTTATCTTATTGCCTTATGAGTTAGGGTTGGGCCATTTTAGGTGGAGGTGTGGCCATATGGTGGAGGGGGACGATGTAGCATGATCCAATTAATGCGAGCTTATCATGTAATATCTTCACCTGTTCTCAGGAATCCATGAGTGGAGGGACTTTCAGGTGTATCCGATACCCAACAAAGTTCTGATGGAAGCTGTTCTTATATATAATTGGCCTGATCAGAATATTGAACTAAATGCTAGCAATATTCAATTAATTGTACAATTAAACATTTGACATAGTAGTGAATAAAATTTTATTATTACTGAACTCTAATCAATGTGGGTGAATGTGCGTGTGCGATTGCATGAGGGCATAAGAGGCTGCATGGAGCTGGGGGCTCGTGATTGCATATGGGTGTGGGCGTGTGCTTGTACATGTGGGGATGGGTGCACTTGTTAATCAATGCTTGATCATAGGTGTGCTTGTTATATAATTACAACAATGTGTATTCTGCCAAATGATTATAGTCCATTGGAAACTGTTGCCTTCAAATGGAGATCCTGCCCATTCAGACAACCAATCATTCGTTCATCGAGCGGACATAATGTTGAGTATACTATTGCGCGCGTGCGTATGTCCAACACTGGTTTGTCTAGCATTCATCTGACACAGCTAGTACTGAGAATCGCCATCACGAAGTTGTGTGCATACAATATGTAATACAATCTGTCCTGATGTAACCATCATGTGGTAACAGATGAAATTGGAGGGTCTCCCCCCTTCCAAGCAATACACCATTAGTTATGTACGCTTGTGGTTAGGATATGATAGGATTTGTGAGCATCTAAATGATACAACAGACAAATATGGATATAACTATATCCTGTCATCCTGAGGGAAGGTGAACAGAGGGCATGCCTCAGGTATATAAACTAAGCAAAGACAAAAACAGCTAGGGCGTGGGACTGTATTCACAGCGTAGAGGTCCAGATTCACTGGAATGGCAGGTCCTGATCAAAACTTCTCATCTTCTAATTTCAGAGTAGTGTCTTATAACTGTATATATTATTAGTGAGAAGCTGATATAAGTGGCTGGTTAGTGTTACCTTCATAGGATGCATATGTCTCTGATCGCAATCAGGCTTAGTAACTGCATGGTCAACATTATCAGTCATTCCCTTGGTTCCAACCTGAAATATAACCTAAACTTAATCCTGCACTGTCTTACTTTCATCAAGAGGCCCTGAAAGAGATCACTATTCGTCAATACCTTGTATACCCAAACCTTCTGCTAGGCGACTTTGTTGGGGGTTCATATTGCCAATGTTGTATAAAGAATAATAATTGCTGGCAAGCAGTAAATTGCTTGCTCTTGGCAACAATCACTTTTAGGATGCACCAGGCAATGTTGTTGACATAACATTGCAAATGTTGCCTAGTGAATGTCCAAATATATATGAAAGATTGCGGCTGTGCTATTTTGGAGCATGGGCAATTGTGTGTGTGCATGTGTGCTTGTATGTGTGCATGTGTGTGTGCATGTGTGCACATGCATGTGTGTGTGTGTGTGTGTGTGTGTGAGAGTATGTGTATGTGTGTGTGTTTGTGTGCGTGTGTGCGTGCATGTTTGTGCGTGTGTTAGATACTAATATGTATTATGTAAATGTATGTACTATGTATTATCTATGGTGAGTGTGTGCAGTATATTATGTGGTGTGCGTGTGAACATGCATACATATGTGTGGAAGTGCGTTTATGTGAGTAGGTGGGGGTGGGAGAGGGTTGTAGTCGGGTGGGCATTTGTATGTGCCTGTATGCCCTGAGTGAACCCATAAAGTCACTCATCTCTGAGATCACGCCTACCAAGATGGAAAGTTCTCCTGTCAACACCTAGCATTTGAAATGAATTTCATTGTGTGTGTGAGCGAGTGTAGCCTCAGGCTAATGGCCCACCCAGTTAAAATACTCAAGAAATTAATATTTTTATTATAATAATTGTTTCACTTCCCATATAGGAGGATCCTCTCCATCCTAGGCCACACGGTAGACAGCGACTCATTAACCACATTCAATGGTGGCAGCAGGGGAAGTGAAAAAAGATGGTTGCCGTATTCATTATCATAATGACTCGCTTACACAAATTTGTGAATTCTAAATACAGTTCGATAATTAATAAGGTATATTGTATGTTTCCACAAATTTGTGAATCCTAGCTTTGCAGCTAGTACTTATCAAGTTATTAATTGAATCATTTGCTTCCACAAATTTGTAAATACTAAGCGTCCGCGATTGAGCAATGATGTCATACGGTGGATTGATGCTTGCCAGTGAAGTAGAAAGCGTGACTGCTGAGGATTGTATGCATGCATCTGTGCTGGTAGAGAGGAACTCTAGAGCCAATAAGTCCTAGTCTCGCGTAGCCCAGATCCATGCTCGCCTCCATTCTTTATATATGATGTCATCGTCCGGGACAGTGATGTCACATTTGAAAAATGGAGGCGAGCATGGAGCTGGGCTACGCAAGACTGAACAAGCCCCATATAATATGGTCTAGTCTAGTCTAACCAGTGTGTGTGTGTGTGTGTGCATGTTTGTGTGTGTTTGTGTGTGTGTGTGTGTGTGTGTGTGTGTGTGTGTGTGTGTGTGTGTGTGTGTGTGTGTGTGTGTGTGTGTGTGTGTGTGTGTGTTTGCATGCATGTGTGTGTGTGTGTGTGTGTGTGTGTGTGTGTGTGTGTGTGTGTGTGTGTGTGTGTGTGTGTGTGTGTGTGTGTGTTGCAAGCATGTGTGTGTGTGTGTGTTGTGTGTGTTTGTGTGTGTGTTTGCGTGTGTGTGTGTGTGTATGTGTGTGTGTGTGTGTGTGTTTGCATGTGTGTGTGTGTGTGTGTGTGTGTGTGTGTGTGTGTGTGTGTGTGTGTGTGTGTGTGTGTGTGTGTGTGTGTGTGTGTAACATGTGTGTGTGTGTGTGTGTGTGTGTGTGTGTGTGTGTGTGTGTTTGCATGTGTGTGTGTATGTGTGTGTGTGTGTTTGTGTGTGTGTGTGTGTGTGTGTGTGTGTGTGTGTGTGTGTCTGTGTGTGTGTGTCTGTGTGTGCACATACGCACACATGCGCATGTGTGCGCATGCGTCTTAAGCAGACATTTTTGTGTGACCCATTGAGTTTCAGATTAACAATGGTCACTGTAATCCTAGCAGGAATCATCAAATACATGACATTGTAGAACTTCCTATAGAAGTTGATTGTGTTCTGATCTCCTCTTCTCTCCTCTACAGATTGCCCTCCTCCCTGTTTACATAGCTGCTGCACAAGAAAACCAAAAGCTGTGTGCACACTGTGAGAGTACGCTATAGTCTTATGTGGCTGATGGCACACCTGACTATAGAAATGGGATCTGCGAGATCACATGTACAGACGGCGGCCATG
>CAUJGJ010000114.1:180200-196200 GCA_963170055.1 Halisarca cf. caerulea
TGTCATGTTTTTATGTCTTCATTCTTAATCTATATTAGATTTCTAATTAGTATATGTCAGGCTTTGTAATTGACCGGTATGTACCTTGATAGTCAGCCTCCTTGCCATTTCCTATTAACCACATTCAACAGCTGAAAGAAGAAAGCATTTCATCTAACACAAGGAAGGAACAGATCCATATTATAGCTTGTATATGTTTGTATGATGTAAGAGTAATCCCAGCATTTTATATTCCATAGGAAATTCATTGTGCCATTCCTGAGTGTGGATTGTATCCTGCTATAACCAAGGAAGGAGTGTGCTGTCCTGTCTGTCCAGGTAAGAAGTTAATTTATATGTTTACATTATCAGTCCGGTGTGTGTGTGTGTGTGTGTGTGTGTGTGTGTGTGTGTGTGTGTGTGTGTGTGTGTGTGTGTGTGTGTGTGTGTGTGTGTGTGTGTGTGTGTGTGTGTGTGTGTGTGTGTGTGTGTGTGTGTGTGTGTGTGTGTGTGTGTGTGTGTGTGTGTGTGTGTGTGTGTGTGTGTGTGTGTGTGTGTGTGTGTGTGTGTGTGTGTGTGTGTGTGTGTGTGTGTGTGTGTGTGTGTGTGTGTGTGTGTGTGTGTGTGTGTGTGTGTGTGTGTGTGTGTGTGTGTGTGTGTGTGTGTGTGTGTGTGTGTGTGTGTGTGTGTGTGTGTGTGTGTGTGTGTGTGTGTGTGTGTGTGTGTGTGTGTGTGTGTGTGTGTGTGTGTGTGTGTGTGTGTGTGTGTGTGTGTGTGTGTGTGTGTGTGTGTGTGTGTGTGTGTGTGTGTGTGTGTGTGTGTGTGTGTGTGTGTGTGTGTGTGTGTGTGTGTGTGTGTGTGTGTGTGTGTGTGTGTGTGTGTGTGTGTGTGTGTGTGTTTATAAAGTTTGTGTCGTTTAAATGCATGTGTTTAAGTTTGTGTCGTTTAAATGCATGTGTTTAAGTTTGTGTCGTTTAAATGCATGTGTTTAAGTTTGTGTCGTTTAAATGCATGTGTTTAAGTTTGTGTCGTTTAAATGCATGTGTTTAAGTTTGTGTCGTTTAAATGCATGTGTGTGTGTGTGTGTGTGCGTGTGCACGCGTATGTGCGTGCATACATGCATGCTTACGTGCATGTGTGCATGTGTTCATGTTTGTTTGTGTTGTGTGTGTGTGTGTGTGTGTGTGTGTGTGTGTGTGTTTGTGGGTGGGTGTACGTACATGCATACTTTTCAGCACACCATGTGCATTATAATTATGTATGCATGCCATATACACATTCCTGCAGGCCAGATGTATAGTGAGAACTGCATGCAGTCAATGAAAAGAAAATGATTGTCTTATATCCATTGCTGGGGCATATTGCTTTATATTGCTGCTGAATCAGACTGAGTTTAAAAGTACTAATACTCAGTTGGATACATCTCTGTATGAGGACAACCTGTCTAATATACATATGGCCATATTCATAACTCTATGATCCTTAAGTCTTGTTTGCATTGATGCTGGTAGTAGTCATAACTATACCGCCCCCTTTTCTTTCCCCTTTTTTTCTCTACAGATTGCCCTCCATCCTGTTCCAGTAGCTACTGTACAAGCAACCCAAACGCTGTGTGCACACTTTGAGTTGTTTCAATTCTGAAATGACATGTGAGATATGTCATATTCATGCAAGCTATCCTAGTATCATATTCCTGACTTGTATTTATTTATGTGCCAGGTGTGAATTTGGGATAGATTTTTGCGAAGTTTGTTTATCTGCATAATCTTGTCCACTAAGATGAAATAACGTACGCAGATTTGTATTCTCTCCTGTCTTCTTGTATATAATATTACGTATGTGTGCTGTCTGCGCATGCGGGGCTGTAGGAGCTACCAAGGCCGGTAAAAACCACTGGTTTTTTGGCCAACCTCATTGCTCAGAACTTTGAATAAAAGATAATATTGATGAAAATCAGTAGATAGGGCAAAATGATCAATTCAGCTTAAGTCGCTCTAGTTATTGCTTATCTTCCTAGTAAATTGGCCCGACCTTCAATGGAAGAAATTAGTGGGGTTAGGGTCAATGACATATACACCAGGACATTATTAAGTATTATTTTATGATGTCGTCAGTGATGATTAAATGGCCAGACTGGTTTTTTGAAGCTTCCTACGGGCCTGGTATGCCAATGTATGTGAATGAAGGATACACCTGGGTAAAATGCCTGCCTTGGTGTTTTGGAAATTTCCTAAATGTGCAATTTCACTTTCTCATTGTTCGATCTTTCATCATCATCAGCCCAGGTGAAGACTTTTGTGTTAACCGTCTCTCTTCCTGCCGTGCCTGTTACTACGGTGCAACTGAAAGAAAAGCACCAAAGAACTGTAAGAGATTTGTGAGGAGGAAATCAGCAAGAACTCCTGCAAAAGCAGAAAAGAGAGTGAAGAAATGGGGGAAATGTGTCAAGGGAGTATATGATGAGGTATGTAGTATTAAATTTGGGAGCATTGTAGTCATCAATAGCAAATGCAAAATGTTGCACTTCCAACAACTGTAGTTTCGGAACCAGACCCACCACGCTCTGTGACGTCATACGTATGCAGCGAACAAAGAACGTGGTGGGTCTGGTTCCGAGACTCCGCTTACGATAAAATATGCTGCAACACAAACACAAGACTATCTGCCGTTGCAATATATACAATTGCATAATGGGGGTTTCCTGGGTACATTACACATTTTGTATGCTAGGAACAGTATACCATGGGATCATCAGCAGAATGATGCATGCAGTCACATGAGGATATAGGGTAGTCATTGTACTTTCACTATAAGTGGTGTGGTCACACCAGGGAGAGATGTATATATGGGTTCTTAATTATGTGGAAGGATTGTGGCTACTTTGGGCAACTATGTAGCAAGTGGTGTGGTCATATGAGGTGTGGCCACGAGGGAGTGGTGCAGCTTGGTGAACACTGAGACACAACTCCTTCTCCCACCGCATAGTACAAAACAGTGGTTTTATCTTTACCTCTTCTCTAGGAATCTGAGGGTGCAGGGAATTTCATGTGTATCCGATACCCAACCCAGTGTGTGCATGTGTGTGTGAATGCGTATGTACAGTGAACAACACCGAGAGACTGAAATTTTTGTTATATAAGAAAGGTAATCTGAAGCACCTTTGACTTCAAACTATCTCATATAGATATCCACTTCTGGTGACTAGTGCTGGTGATTGTTGTATTTTGTCGACTACTGCAGTACTAAACAAGGACTTTCTGTACTTTGCCTGTACGATTTCGGCTTTCTTGGTGATGTAATGTCATGTGGCCTGTGCATGACACAAGATCAAGTTTTTTTGTCAGGGGTGATAGAGAATGGCGCTTATGGAGCACAATTTGAGCAGTGGATCCATCTGTGTTTCGAGACACAATCTATCGTGAAGTTCTTAGGATTCTTAAAATTGTGATGTAATGTTGATCGACGATCTCACACACCATCTTTCCAAAAAATAAACACAAGGTTCTGGGTGATGTCACTGCATAAGTTCTGGATAAATTGAAGGAGTGTGTTTGTCCCTTCTCATTCAATACTAAGACAAACATACTCTGTTAATTAAGTAGAAGTTGTGATGAGTGGAATTAATATGTAGTTTGTTGTCCCTATAGCTGCTTATACTTGACTTATCTAAACTCCACTATATATAGTAGAAGTTAGGCAACATTACTGTAGTATATATGTAGACCATCAGATTCTTTACAGCCTTGATTCCTAGCTACCACAATAGTTGATTCAAGCTGATAGTGACTCGAATTTTGTACACACTAAATAATGAGAGGCATAGCTAAAGCTTTCATCTTGATCCTGATGTCCATCTACATCAGAGGAACTAAGTGGGTAGTTTCCGTGGTACTGCCCACTCAGCTAATTAGGACAGCACACCATGTATATGCATAGGGCTACGCAGATATGCATAGGGATAGGCATACATAGGGCTAGACAGACATAGAGCTAGACAGAGGTGGATTGGACTGGCCTGGGTACAGTGTGGAAACTCCTGAATCCAGCAGGTACAATATTAATGCAGGATGTAGGAATCTCCACACTGTACCCAATAAAAGTGTATCTCTGTCTATCTCTATGCATGTCTAGCCCCATGTATGTGTATCCCTATGCCCCTATAGCCTATGCATGTCTAGCCCCATGTATGTGTATCCCTATGCCTCTATAGCCTATGCATGGCTAGCCCCATGTACGTGTATCCCTATGCCCCTATAGCCTATGCATGTCTAGCTCCATGTATGTGTATCCCTATGCCCCTATAGCCTATGCATGTCTAGCTCCATGTATGTGTATCCCTATGCCCCTATAGCCTATGCATGTCTAGCCCCATGTATGCCAAACCATATATGTATATATATATATATATATATATATATATATATATATATATATATATATATATATATATATATATAGACATGAACCATATATATATGATATACATGTATATATATGTGACTGCAGGCTACCTGAGTTAGGCAAAATGGTTTACTACAGTCAAATTGAATGTGGTCACTGGTACCGCGAGAGTGGCTATCCCATCCCAAAGAGCTAGGTCTTATGTGCAGGAATGTTATTATAATTGTCACGAAGCATAGTATAATATCATTAACATATGGCATGTGATCAGTTCACCTTCAGCTTTCTCACAACTTTTCTATTTTGTACGTAGAACCCTTTTAGTTTTAAAGCAGTATGTAAAATAGAAACTCACCACCGTTCTTATTGTATAATATATTCTACCTTTTAATATATAATGTTAACTGGATTTGTTTAGTACATTTGATTGCAACATTGTATGAATCAACTTGCATGCTACTATGCAACTGAGCCTCTACCGTAGATGCTTACAATATTCGCATAATGTACAATGCTACATTATTGGTAATTGCGCAACAAAAGAAATGGAAGCAGGCTAGTTGTTGTTAGCTATAGTGTATATTGATTCGAGAACAAGTAATTCGAGTAAAGAACCCGTGTGGAGCTGCCTTCCAAATAATTTTTCTGCAACAATGGTATCAGTTTTAAAATCAAATTTGAGAAGTTTTATCCATTGTATTTTTCACCTTTATTGCGAAAAGAAAATTCACTGCATTTTTGCAGTTTCAGCCACAGTTTTATCCTGAAGGATATATTACACACACACACACACACACATATATATATATATATATATATATATAATATATCCTACATATATAGAAGGATGCACAGCAATGCGAATGCCTATAAACAGGCAACAACTGCGTTCATCCCCAACTACACCAGCCCTTTGACACTTGTGTTTTCCTCCTAAGGATTAGCAATGTGAGTCGCTTTTAGGATTCCATGCAAGACATGCATGTGCAGGAAAACACCAATAAGCTACTTCATTACTTGAAGCATAGATACCACACCTACTACAGGCAACACTATAAAAATAATTAGTGAGTCAAAATGTTGTGGCAACAATGTTACTCAGTGTACATGAAATGGTGATTGTTGATATGAGTGAGCAATATGCATGTTTGAGGCTTGTAAAAAATGGTCCATTCTTTGGCAACATGCTGCAAAGTAGATAATTAAGGTTGCCTATAGGAGACAATTAACACATGTCACATTCTGGTTTGAAACCCTAAACTCTTATTTGTCGTGGCTGTTGTGGGTGGGCTCCATGAGTTTCAGATTGGGGGAGGGGAGGCAAGTCTGGCCATGTTTAATCACAATGTGACCGTGTCTGATTTAATATGACATTACGATTAAACATGGCTAGACTGGCTCCCCTTCCCCAATCTGAAACTCATGGATCCACCACAAACCAATATGAGTTTATAGTTAGGGTTTCAAATCAGAATTTGACATGTGTTTTCTCACATGACTGTCTCCTATAGGCAACATTGATTATCTACTTTATCAACATGTTGCCAAAGAATGGACCATTTTTACAAGCCTCAAACAACATTATGCTCACTCCTATCAGCAATCACCATTTCTCGTACACTGAACAACATTGTTGCCACAACATGTTGACTCACTATATATCATATTTACAGTGTTGCCTGTAGTAGGTGTGGTATCTATGCTTCAAGTAATGAAGTAGCTTATTGGTGTTTTCCTGCACATGTCTTGCATGGAATACTAAAAGCGACACACATTGCTAATCCTTAGGCCCGGAGGAAAGCACAAGTGTCACAGGGCTGGTGCAGTTTGGGATGAATGAAAATTTACTCTGTTTACATGCATTCCTATTGCTGCACCTCCTTCCGAATCTATGATTCAAGTAATCAAGTAACAAATTTGTGTTTTCCTGCAAGTGTCCTGGAATCCTGTAAGTGACACACATTGTTTGTTGTGGATTGCCTCTGGTCCTTAGGCTATAAATGCGCATGGAATGGTGTGCTGCAGACTGTAGAACAGAGAACCAAAAATGAAGTGCTTTGTTATACTGGCTGTCGTGGGTATACTCTTGTGTGGAGGTACATGAAATACTGAAAAGTATCAAGTTCCAGAATATTTTGAGAGTTGTGTGTGGCTGTTTATCCTCTTTCTTTATAGTGGATGTGAAATCCCCAGTTGCGATTGCATGCTCCATTGATGGAGTCCAGTATGAAGTTGGGGATGAAATACCCTCCAATAACCCTTGCAAGACCTGGTGCGTTGGCATTTAGGGTGTTAACTTAGTCTGTCTATCTAGTCTATCTTACTATCAAACTGTACCCAAGTATGTTGTCATGCACCATTCATGCTTGATCCCTCCATTGGAGAAAGCTATAGTGTTAGTAATACAATGGACCAGGTATATATTTTCTACCCAGGTATATATAGTTTCTACTCCGTGCCATGTCACAGAAATTACAATGTAGACTAGAAAAGATGGATATGTGAAGTGCACTGACTTGTCCTAGTACCGGCTCTGTCCTGCTGTGCTGGACCCTCTGTTCGCAAACTCTTATGATCATTCCTGTAGCACTAGTCCATGTGTTTTCAAACCCAGCATATTCTTCCTAAGTTAGTAGACTTAATCTATCAGTAATTGAATTGACTTTCCTAACTTCAACTTGATAATTTTTGTTGCTCAACTGTGACCGGAAAAACACAATTCACCCCCCATCGAGTTTGGTATCACTCTGTTGCTAGTTTACAGCTGGTAGAATCAATATATCAAGAAAAGAAACGGATGGTCCTGGGGGACACATTTTAGGGGGGACCAATTATGGCGTGCCACTTTCCGTTGTTGTGCATTGCCAGAGCCTAGTGTATTGCGCAACCCCTACAAAAATTACGCTTTTTCTCGACAATATCGGAGGATGTATCTTATTTTGGTATTCTAAAAGTTTTTAAACACCTTTTTATCCAAATGATGGATGGATCGCTTGAATAAACTTCATTTCAAGCAAACTAGAGGCATTTCCCAAGTGGACTGTCACTTAGTCTCGTGTAACACAGACCCGCTTCTCGCATCCATTTTTTATTATGACACCGATCAAATGACGTCATAATAAAAAATGGAGGCGAGAAGCTGGTCTGTGTTACACGAGACTAAAGTAGAATTTCAGTCAGCGGGTCTGTGTTACACGAAACTAAAGTGGACTTTCAGTCGGCCATTTTGCTATTGCTGGTCCAGGAGGGTAAAAGAGAGCTTGCTTTGAAAGATCCTAAACTACCCTTTCGAGTCTTCTTATTGCTCTGTACAATTAGTGCGTGTGGCACCCGTTTCACAGAGTAGAAGCCAGCCTGCAGAACAGTGGGTGTGACCACAAATTTGCTCATTTCTTTGCACCCCTTGCTGCATGGCCAGCAATGGAGGGACATTCCAACACCTTGACCACGTAATGAATCTCATTAAAGATATGCGCGAATTTATATGTGTTTCTATGGACAACTACAGTATTTTGGCATGTATCTTCCGTTAAGTTTGTGTTATCCGAAAACTCTCCTCGTATATCTTTCTTCCATTCTTCCGCTTTCACGTGATGTGTATTTCGCCATCCTTGACAGATTTTTGCCACTTCCTGAAGAAGAACAAACAGACACTTGTTGCGTAATATAAATTACCATATTAACTGTATAAAGTTATGTAAACAATCATTTTTGTAAGATTTCGGATCACTATATTTCTGAATCTAAGCCATATATCAAAAAACTCTTCATAATCTTGAAATGGATCTCTTATCTCTAGTTCAGTAATTAAGCAGCGACCCTACACGACGAAGTTCGCAACTTCCTGGAAGGTTTGAAATAATGTGAATAATCCTATGCTTGGGCAGCAGTTGCAATAATTACATACTCAAAATGGAAAATGATTATTACTATGTTTCTAAAATGGCTTTGCAGTTTCAAACAATGTTCAGAAATGTAACCGTAACTGCATGAATGATAGAATAGTGATAATGTAAGTTTGGCATCTTGCCAGCTTCCGCGAATTACCTCGTCATGATCGCCGATAAAAATCTTATGATTTAAATCAGGTAGCTATGGTTGAAGTCCACTGCACGTACCAACCCCAAATCAGCAAGTTTTAAACCTGGCCTGCAACTCCATGTAGCCATTCGTTAGCGAATTCGACCATGCAGCCAACTGCTTTGATTACCAAATAGTCAAGCCATTAGTAATGACAAACTATTAAGCTAGATACAATTGTGTCCTCAAAGCAAATTCTCTGACGGAAATACAAAGAAATCGACAGTACTCTTCAAATTACAGTGGCCCTCACCATAACCTACCTTACGATCACGCCTCTTCCAGGAGTAAGCCAGTCGCTCTACTTCGAATACATCAGAGTCTCCATGTACCAACGCATCCCCGCCTTCTTCACTATCTATAGGTTCAAATTTCCAGCTGAAAGCTGTTAGTGATGCCATTGCAGGCTGCCTTGATCTGCTTGCTTGAGTGGCCATTTTGCAGTTTCCTAGTTTTTGAAGTAAAGATTGTTATAGTAATACAGTGTACTGAAACATTTTTGCCATTATTGATAATTGATTGTTAAATGATCAAAATTAATATTCTTTAATTATTCACATTGCCATACAGTGTCTGTCAACCAAGTGGACAAGAGCAATGCAATGTGAGGACATCACATGCACCTGTCATTCATGTTATATTCTATAGTTTTGTTAACTTTGTTGTGTGTACGTACGTGCATGGGTGCATGCATGTCTATGAAAATGCATTAATAATGTGTGTGTATGTATGTATGTGTGTGTGTGTGTGTGTATGTGTGTGTGTGTGTGTGTGTGTGTGTGTGTGTGTGTGTGTGTGTGTGTGTGTGTGTGTGTGTGTGCATGTTGCACTCAGTTCTTGTCCTGAAGTTGGTGCTGAGATACATTACATCAGAGCTTATTATTGAATTTATGTGTTTCCTTAATTTGAATTAATTTTCTTTATCATATATTTCTTGCAGATCTTGTTCTATGACATACATACGTAGAATGTATATTCCTATTTAATTAAATTTTTCATTTCTTTTAGACCACTTCCTGTCCCTTCCCAAGATGTAGAAATGGCCTTCTACCAAAAGCCAGGGAAGACGAATGCTGTCTAAGATGTAAATGTGTAGTGAATGAGACACCATACCACATTGGTGAACGGATCCCAGATAATGATCCTTGCTCAAACTGGTGAGTTTGTCTGCAAAAATATCATGCCATCGATCCCTTAAATAAGTTGGTGACTCAAATCGAAGTGCATGAGTTTCGTCATAATTATATCCAAGAACGATTGTAATGTACAGTAGGTATTAATTGTAATTAAGGATGTATTAAATTGTATTTGAGCCTATGTAGGTATAGGTGGTCTTAGGTTATGTGAAGTAATACTGTATATATATATATATATATATATATATATATATATATATATATATATATATATATATATATATATATGCATACACATACAATTTGACTGTGAGTATTTCTCTAATATAATATGACAATACCTTACAACTGCATTAAATGTTATGCCATGTTTTCCCCCCTTAGCACATGTACAGAGAACGGACAGATATGTGGTGTAAGTTATCAACTTCCTGCATGACATTGTACCCCCACCCCTTCTGTATTTTATCGGACAATGTATGTAAAGCTATCTAAGTAGCGTACAATTTTGCAAGCGATACACTTGAGCCTACCTGCACAGTTTGCTTTAATTAACGTCATATGACAACCCCTTTTCGTTTTCCTTGTTTCAAGTCATCTTTGACTCCATATAAGTTTTACATTCTTATATATATCATTAGCCTTTCAAAGTACATCGCATGCAACAATTTATTATGCGCATATTAATATATTATATTATTCATTATCTCTACACTTTGGTTGCAGTCTTCTGAACTACCTCTATAATTCCATGTCAGACTTAGTCTAGTACATAGTCGTTATATGAGAAAATGTTACAAACAATTGTATGCAGCAGACTCAGGTTTGTAGTCCTGCAGCAGACATGTTTCATTCATGAAACCTGCTGGTTCAACCTACACTACTACAGTAATTGTAATTGACTTTGGTCACTTTGTAGGTTTAAGGGCTGACTGGCATGATGTTGACTGCTAGCTGACCATACAGGTGTTGACCACCTATTGAGTTTGGTAGATATGATCATGCCATCGACACTGTAGGTTTGCCTGTCATTACAAATGAGGTCATTGGAGGAAAAAGTTGTAAGTCCTTGTTTATGGCAATCTTAATTTAAATTTCAACTTCCTTTACTTTTTTCTCCCATGTAGCATCTTATATGTTGATAGTAGCACATGGAAAGTGTTCTTATCTTTCATTTTTATTTTCCTTTAGCCCATAAGATGTGCCGACCCTAGTTGTGGTCCTAGCCTTGAACCAAGACAGAAGAGAAATGAATGCTGTCAAAGTTGTGGATGTGTAGTGAGGAGAGTTTCGTATGACATTGGTGAAGAGATCCCACATAATGATCCTTGCACAAAGTGGTGAGTTCCTCTGCAAATTTAAAGATATCTATGCCATCGATCTTTTATAAGTAAAGTTGGTGACTCAGATCGAAGCGAGTTTCGTCATAATGTATTTGAGAATGATTGTAAATTAAATGCTACAGTAGGTATAAATTGTAAGGAAATGTATTTGAGCATATGTAAGTAGGTGGTCTTAGGTTATTTGAAGTATCACTTATATATACATATATAATATATATATATATATGCAAACAGAGCCTTGCGTCCGCTCACATCCCTTCTACTTTGGAACCCCTTGGCCTCTGTTCATCCAACAAGTGCTATTCAGATGGGCTCACCATCTTCCCTTGGTCCCAAGGCAAATGTCTTGCTTGGGGTGTTACATGTCATGACAGCTTTGCCCTGACCGACTTGCCCCAGACCCGTGCTGGAGCTGGTCTTCTAGCCAACCGTGTAGCAGAAGGCAAACGGGACACTTACTCTGAATTGGCCACCATGTACGCCTTGGTCCTTTTATTGCTATTGAGACAACTAATGTCTATGGGATGATGCACATGATTCTTTTTAAGGCACTTGGCAGGCAAATAATAGAGTACACACATGATCCCCTATCCTACTTTAAGCTATCATTCAGAGATTTAACTCATTAGCTATTGTTAATACTTGTAGTGTATAACTGAATTTGAATAATTATAGGGCATTCGCGCCCTATCTTAATTATGCATGTTTTCTTTATACTGCTATGGTGTTTTGAAAAAAAAAAAAAAAATATATATATATATATATATATACACAGTGGAACCTGTCTATTGCGGTCACCCTTGGAGCGAAATTTGTTGGCTGGTATAGACAGGTGGCTGCTTTAATGAGGTAGAATAACATACATTACTGCTGATTCGGAGAAGAATTAGTGGCTGGTATAGACAGGTGGCTGCATTACACAGTGACCACAATAGACAGGTTCCACTGTATATATTATATACATTATGTATATATGCATACACATACAATTTGACTGTGAGTATTTCTCTAATATAAAATGACAATATACCTTGTAACTGCATTAAATGTTATGCCATGTTTTCCCCCCTTAGCACATGTACAGAGAACGGACAGAGATGTAATGTAAGTTATCAACTTCCTGCATGTACTCCCACCCCTTCTGTATTTTATCGGACAATGTATGTAAAGCTATCTAAATAGCCTACAATCTTGCAAGCTATGTACACTTGAGCCTACCTGCACAGTTTGCTTTAACGTCATATGACAACCCCTTTTTGTTTTCCTTTGTCTCAATTAAGTCAGTCTTTGACTCCGTACAAATTTTACATTCTTATATACACTTAGCCTTTCAAATCACTACGCATATATACAGCTACAACTTACTATATGCGTTATATTAATATATTAATCATTATTAATTTTCTACACTTTGGTTGCAGTCTTTTCAACTACCTCTATGATTCCACATCAGGCTTAGTCTAGTACATAGTCGTTATAACAGAAAATTTTGCAAAGCCATTGTACGATGCTGATCGACTCAGGTTTGTAGTCCTGCAGCAGTCAGGTTTAATTCACGAATCCTGCTGGTTCAACCTACACGATTACAATAATTAAAATTGACTTTAAGCACTTTGTAGGTTTAAGGGCTGACTGACATGATGTTGACTGCTAGCTGACCATACAGGTATTGACCACCTATTGAGTTTGGTAGATATGATCATGCCATAGACACTATAGATTTGCCTGTCATTACAAATGAGGTCATTGGAGGAATAAGTTGTAAGTCCCTGTTGATGGCAATCTTAATTTAAATTTCAACTTCCTTTACTTTTCTCTCCCATGTAACATCTTATATTATGTTGATAGTAGCACATGGAAAGTGTTCTTATCTTTCATTCTTAAATTTCTTTAGCCCGTAAGTTGTGTCACACCTAATTGTAATCATGGCCTTCAACTAAGACGCAAGAGTTATGAATGCTGTCGAACTTGTGCATGCGTAGTGTGGGGATTAGCATTCTACATTGGTGAAGAGATCCCAGATAGTGATCCTTGCACAAACTGGTGAGATTGTCTTCCAAAATATGCCATATATATATAATTATTATATACATGCGAACATGCAGAGCCTTGCGTCTGTTCACATCCCTTCTACTTGGGAACCCCGTGGCCTCTGTTCATCCAACAAGTGCTACTCGGATAGGCTCACCATCATCCCTTGGTCCCAAGGCAAATGTCTTGCTTGGGGTGTTACATGTCATGACAGCTTTGCCCCGCCCAACTTGCCCCTGACACCTACTCTGAATTGGCCACCATGTACGCCTTGCAAGCTTGGTCCTTATTGCTATTGAGACAACTAATATCTATGATGATGATGCTCTTGATGTTTTAAGGCACTTGGTAGGCAAATAAGAGAGTGCACACATGATCCTCTATCCTACTTTAAGCTCACGCAGAGGATCAGTGTCATCATCATTCAGAGATTTAACTCATTAGCTATTGTTAATACTTGTAGTGTATAACTAAATTTGAATAATTGTAGGGCATTTGCGCCCTATATCTTATGCATGTTTTCTTTATACTGCTATGGTGTTTTGAAAAAAATGTATAATCTGTGTATATGTATATATATATATATATATATATATATATATATATATATATATATATATATATATATATAATTGTTTTTTTTTTATTTTTATTTTATTTTATTTATTTTTTTTATTAATCAATATTACATATAGGTAACATATATAATGTACACATATACACTGAAATTAATAAAGTTAATAAAGTTAATATATATATATATATATATATATATATATATATATATATATATATATATATATATATATATATGGAACGTTTTTAATGGAAACCACTACCCAGGAAAGGGCGGCATCCAGCCACCTCGTGCCTCCCTATCGGACCTAATGGTTATGGAAGTCTAGGGCAACCAAACCTAGCCTAGCCTAGTTAGTCTGGAAAGGAGGTCTTACACCCTCAACAGCAGACATAATGGTCAAATTAGTCTAGGGCAACCAAACCTAGCCTAGCCTAGTTAGTCTACTATGGGGGAAAACAGCCTGAGGAAAAGTGGACTTCCGCTGGGATTGAACCAGCGACCTTCAGCTTTGTACGCTGATGCTCTACCTTCTGAGCTAGGAAGCCCATCCAGTAGGCAAGGCCAAGGATCACCCTTAAGAAGGCACCCCTCCTCATTCACTAGCTGCACAACTAATAAAACTAAGTTGATTTGAAACTGTTGCTTATACATATATATATATA
Source organism: Halisarca cf. caerulea (assembly GCA_963170055.1). Classification (NCBI taxonomy): domain Eukaryota; kingdom Metazoa; phylum Porifera; class Demospongiae; order Chondrillida; family Halisarcidae; genus Halisarca; species Halisarca cf. caerulea. The sequence continues at coordinate 194,413 of CAUJGJ010000114.1, forward strand.
TATACAGGCCTGTAGCCAGGGGGAGTTCGTTGGGTTCAGACGAACCCCCCTTAAGAATCACCAAACAATAAAAAATGAGTCTATAAGGGTTCTAAAGGAGTATATAGCCTTATTTAGACCCACTAGGCACCTTTTCCCTTTGTTTCGTTGCTCAACTCGTGCCTCCCTAACAAGTTATATATATATATATATATATATATATATATATATATATATATATATATATATATATATATATATATATATATATATATATATATATATATATATGTATATACAATAGCAATTGTCATGTATGCATACATGTGCAACTTGACTGTGAGTATTTCTCTAATATACAATGACAATACATTGTAACTGCATTAAACGATATGCCATGTTTTCCCCCCTTAGCTCATGTACGGAGAACGGACAGTTATGTACTGTAAGTTATCAACTTCCTGCATGTACTCTCTTCTTATATATACCCAGCCTTTCAAATTACTTCGCATGCAGCTAAAAATTATTATGCTTATATTAGTATATTATAGTATTCGTTATTTGTACACTTTGGTCGCAGTCTTTTCAACTACCTCTATGATTCCATATCAGACTTAGTCAAGTACATAGTCGATATAACAGAGAATACTACAAAACAATAATTAATAATAAGTATGCAGCTGACTCAGGTTTGTAGTCCTGCAGCAGACATGTTTCATTCACGAAACCTGCTGGTTCAACCTACACTACTACAATAATAAAAGCTGACTTTGGGCACTTGGTAGGTTAAATGGCTGACTGGCATGATGTTGACTGCTAGCTGACCATACAGGTGTTGACCACCTATCGAGTTTGGTAGATATGATCATGCCATAGACACTATAAATTTGCCTGTCAGTACAAATGAGGTCATTGGAGGAAAAAGCAATAATTAATAATAAGTATGCAGCTGACTCAGGTTTGTAGTCCTGCAGCAGACATGTTTCATTCACGAAACCTATTGGTTCAACCTACACTACTACAATAATAAAAGCTGACTTTGGGCACTTGGTAGGTTTTAGGGCTGACTGGCATGATGTTGACTGCTAGCTGACCATACAGGTGTTGACCACCTATCGAGTTTGGTAGATATGATCATGCCATAGACACTATAGATTTGCCTGTCATTACAAATGAGGTCATTGGAGGAAAAAGTTGTAAGTCCTTGTTTATGGCAATTTTAATTTCAACTTCCTTTACTTTTCTCTCCCATGTAACATCTTATATGTTGATAGTTGGACATGAAAAGTGTCTTCATTTTTCATTTTTAATTTCTTTTAGGCCAAAGGATGTGCCGTCCCTAATTGTAGTCATGGCCTTCAACCAATACGCAAGAGAAACGAATGCTGTCAAAGTTGTGGATGTGTAGTGAATGGAATATCATTCGACATTGGTGAAGAGATCCCAGATAATGATCCTTGCACAAACTGGTGAGTTTGTCTTGCAAAAATATGCCATCGATCTCTAAATATGCAAAGTTGATGACTCAGATCAAAGCGAGTTTCGTCATAATGTATTCGAGAATGATTGTAATGTTACAGTAGGTATTAATTGTAAGGATGTATTAAATTGTATTTGAGCCTATGTAAGTAGATGGTCTTAAGTAATTTGAAGTATCACATGTATATACATACATTATATATATATATAATTATTCTATACAAACAGAGCCTTGCGTCCGTTCACATCCCTTCTACTTTGGAACCCCGTGGCCTCTGTTCATCCAGCGAGTGCTACTCAGATAGGCTCACCATCTTCCCTTGGTCCCAA
>CAUJGJ010000114.1:196400-208900 GCA_963170055.1 Halisarca cf. caerulea
CACGATAAATAAGAGTTTGGGGTTTCAAATTAGAATGTGACATGTGTTTCTCATGCACTTGCCTGTCTCCTATGGGCAACCTTAATTATCTATTTTATCAACATGTTGCCAGAGAATGGAGCATTTTTCACAAGCCTCAAACAACATGTTTGCTCACTCCTATCAACAATCGCCATTTCACGTACACTGAGCAACATTGTTGCCACAACATGTTGATTTACTAAATTATATAGTGTTGCCTGTAGTAGGTGTGGTATCTATTCTTCAAGTAATCACGTAGCTTATTGGTGTTTTTCTGCACATGTCCTGCATGGAATCCTAAAAGGTGGTGCAGTTTGAGATGAATAAAGTTTTAGCCTTTTCACAGGCGTTCGTATTGCTGCACATCCTTCTATGCTTCAAGTAATTATTAAGTGGCTTATTGGTGTTTTCCCGCGAGTGTCTTGGAATCCTATGAGCGACACACATTGCTTGTTTTGGATTGCTTCTGGTCCTTAGGCTATATAAATGCTTGGAACGGTGTGCTGCAGACTGTAGAACTGTGAACCAAAAATGAAGTGCTTTGTTATACTGGCTGTCGTGGGTATACTCTTGTGTGGAGGTACATGAAATACTGAAAAGTATCAAGTTCTAGAATATTTTGAGAGTTATATGTGGCTGTTTATCCTCTTTTTTATAGTGGATGTGAAATCCCCAGTTGCGATTGCCTGCTCCATTGATGGAGTCGAGTATGAAGTTGGGGATGAAATACCCTCCAATGACCCTTGCCAGACCTGGTGCGTTGGCATTTAGGGTGACTTAGTCTGTCTATCTAGTCTATCTTACTATCAAACTGTACCCTGGTATGTTGTCATGCACCATTCATGCTTGATCCCTCCATTAGAGAAAGCTATAGTGTTAGTAATACAATGGACCAGGTATATATTTTCTACCCAGGTATATATATTTGATACGATTGTACTGTTACAGTAGGTATTAATTGTAAGGATGTATTAAATTGTATTTGAGCCTTTGTAGGTATAGGTGGTCTTAGGTTATTTGAAGTATACACACACACACACACACACACACACACACACACACACACACACACACACACACACACACACACACACACACACACACACACACACACACACACACACACACACACACACACACATATAATATATATATATATATATATATATATATATATATATATATATATATATATATATATATACAAAAGCAATTGTTATGCATGCATATATACTACAATTTGACTGTGAGTGTTTCTCTAATATACAATGACAATACCTTGCAACTGCATTTATATGTTGTGCCATGTTTCCCCCCTTAGCACATGTACTGAGCATGGACAGATATGTTCTGTAAGTTATCGCCTTCCTGCATGTACCCTCACCCCTTTAGTATTTTATCGGACAATGTATGTAAAGCTATCCAAATAGCCTACAATCTTGCAAGCTATGTATACTTGAGCCTACCTGCACAGTTTACTTTAACGTCATATGACAACCCCTTTTCATTTTCCTTTGTCTCAAGTCGTCTTTGACTTCATATTTACATTCTTATATATACACAGCCTTTCAAATTACTACACTACAGCTACAATTTATTAGACGTGTATTAATATATTATATTATTCATTATTTCTACACTTTGGTTGCAGTCTTTTGAACTACCTCTTGGATTCCATATCAGACTAGTACATAGTTGTTATAGCAGAGAATGCTACAAAACAATTGTTTGTAGCAGATTAGGTTTGTAGTCCTGCAGCAGACATGTTTTATTCACGAATCCTGCTGGTTCAACCTAGTTAACTACAGTAATAAAAATTGACTTTGAGCACTTAGTAGGTTAAGGGCTGACTAGCATGATGTTGAGTGCTAGCTGACCATACAGGTGTTGCGTGACCACCTATTGAGTTTGGTAGATTATGATCATGCTATAGACACTATAGATTTGCCTGCCAGTACAAATGAGGTCATTGCAGGAAAAAGTTGTAATTCCTTGTTTATGGCAATCTTAATTTAAACTTCCTTTACTTTCTCGTTCATGTAGCTTCTTATATGTTAATAGTTGGACATGGAAAGTGTTTGTATTTTTCATTGTTATTTTCCTTTAGGCCATAGGATGTGCCGTCCAAAATTGTAGACATGGCCTTCAACCAAGACGCAAGAGAAACGAATGCTGTGAAACTTGTGGATGTGTAGTGAATAGAGTAGCATACGACATTGGTGAAAAGATCCCAGATAATGATCCTTGCACAAACTGGTGAGTTCGTCTGCAAATATATGCCATCGATCTCTTAAGTAAGTTGGCGACTCAAATCGAAGTGAGTTTCGTCATAATATATTCGAGAATGATTGTAATTTTACAGTAGGTATTAATTGTAAGGATGTATTAAATTGTATTTGAGCCTATGTAGGTAGGTGGTCCTAGGTTATTTGAGGCACCGTATCAAATTGAAAACCTCGGATTCACAATCCTTTATGTATTTATGCCAAAGAATCAGCATCAGTATTCAAAGATTCAACGCAGTGGCTGTATTGTCGCGCTGTAACACGTAGGCTTCAATACACATTTGTGTATGTCGCTATGTAGTCTGTAGATATATGTGTATTAGTTTTGGTTGATGTAGGTGTACATATATATAGTGTAGTCAGTTATGTGTATATTGTTTTTTTTTCTTTGTGTCTACTTTTCTTTTGGCCTTGTGTATACCTATGCTTAATGAATTTAAAAATATATATATATATATATATATATATATATATATATATATATATATATATATATATATATATATATATATATATATATATATATATACAAAAACAATTGTTATGCATGCATATATGTACAATTTGACTGTGAGTGTTTCTCTAATATACAATGACAATACCTTGCAACTGCATTTATATGTTGTGCCATGTTTTTCCCCCTTAGCACATGTACAGAGAACGGACAAATATGTACTGTAAGTTATCAACTTCCTGCGTGTACCGTCACCCCTTCAGTATTTTATCGGACTATGTATGCATGTAAAGCTGTCTGAATAGCGTACAATCTTGCAAGCTATGTACACTTGAGCCTACCTGCACAGTTTACTTTAACGTCATATGACAACCCCTTTTCATTTTCCTTTGTCTTAAGTCGTCTTTGACTTCATATTTACATTCTTATATATACACAGCCTTTCAAATTACTACACTACAGCTACAATTTATTAGACGTGTATTAATATATTATATTATTCATTATTTCTACACTTTGGTTGCAGTCTTTTGAACTACCTCTTGGATTCCATATCAGACTAGTACATAGTTGTTATAGCAGAGAATGCTACAAAACAATTGTTTGTAGCAGATTAGGTTTGTAGTCCTGCAGCAGACATGTTTTATTCACGAATCCTGCTGGTTCAACCTAGTCAACTACAGTAATAAAAATTGACTTTGAGCACTTAGTAGGTTAAGGGCTGACTAGCATGATGTTGAGTGCTAGCTGACCATACAGGTGTTGCGTGACCACCTATTGAGTTTGGTAGATTATGATCATGCTATAGACACTATAGATTTGCCTGCCAGTACAAATGAGGTCATTGCAGGAAAAAGTTGTAATTCCTTGTTTATGGCAATCTTAATTTAAACTTCCTTTACTTTCTCGTTCATGTAGCTTCTTATATGTTAATAGTTGGACATGGAAAGTGTTTGTATTTTTCATTGTTATTTTCCTTTAGGCCATAGGATGTGCCGTCCCAAATTGTAGACATGGCCTTCAACCAAGACGCAAGAGAAACGAATGCTGTGAAACTTGTGGATGTGTAGTGAATAGAGTAGCATACGACATTGGTGAAAAGATCCCAGATAATGATCCTTGCACAAACTGGTGAGTTCGTCTGCAAATATATGCCATCGATCTCTTAAGTAAGTTGGCGACTCAAATCGAAGTGAGTTTCGTCATAATATATTCGAGAATGATTGTAATTTTACAGTAGGTATTAATTGTAAGGATGTATTAAATTGTATTTGAGCCTATGTAGGTAGGTGGTCCTAGGTTATTTGAAGTATATATATATATATATATATATATATATATATATATATATATATATATGTATATATATATATATATACAAAAACAATTGTTATGCATGCATATATGTACAATTTGACTGTGAGTGTTTCTCTAATATACAATGACAATACCTTGCAACTGCATTTATATGTTGTGCCATGTTTTTCCCCCTTAGCACATGTACAGAGAACGGACAAATATGTACTGTAAGTTATCAACTTCCTGCGTGTACCGTCACCCCTTCAGTATTTTATCGGACTATGTATGCATGTAAAGCTGTCTGAATAGCGTACAATCTTGCAAGCTATGTACACTTGAGCCTACCTGCACAGTTTCCTTCAACGTCATATGACAACCCCTTTTTTTTTTCCTTTGTCTCAAGTCAGCCTTTGACTCCATACAAATTTTACATTCTTATATATAGTACTCACCCTTTCAAATTACCATGCATGCAGCTAAAAATTAGTATGCATATAATATTATATATAATACATTATTCATTATTTCTACACTTTGGTTGCAGTTTTCTGAACCACCTCTTTGATTCCATATCAGACTTAGTCACGTACATAGTCGTTATAACAGAAAATGTTACAAAACATTGTACGCAGCTAACTCAGGTTTGTAGTCCTGCAGCAGACATTTTTTTATTCATGAATCCTGCTGGTTAAACCTACACTACTACAATTAATAATTAAAATTGACTTTGAGCACTTAGTAGGTTTAAGGGCTAACTGGCATGATGTTGACTGCTAGCTGACCATACAGGTGTTGACCACCTATTGACTTTGGTAGATATGATCATGCTATAGACACTATAGATTTGCCTGTCAGTACAAATGAGGTCATTGGAGGAAAAAAGTTGTAATTCCTTGTTTATGGCAATCTTAATTTAAATTTCAACTTCCTTTACTTTCCTCTCCCATGCATGTAGCATTTTATATGTTAATAGTTGGACATAGAAAGTGTTTATATTTTTCATTTGTCATTTCCTTTAGGCCATTGGATGTGCCCCCGCAAATTGTAGACGTGGCCTTGAACCAAGACACCGGATAAACGAATGCTGTCCAAGTTGTAAATGTGTATTGAGGAGAAGAGCATACAACATTGGTGAGGAGATCCCACATTCCGATCCTTGCTTCTCTTGGTGAGTTCTTATGCATGCAGACACATCCATTGATTTAAACTTTCATTACTTAATTATAAGCAGCTGTAATAAAAACTTCATTTTTTAGATTTCCATTTTTAGATGCACACATTGCGAATAGAAGTTGTAACCTTTGCGAGGTGTATATTTCAATCAGATAATAGTACAATATATTAATTTTGTTATGATGGTTGCATTGTTTACAAGGGCGTAGCCAGGATTTTTTTTCTACTGAGGCAAAACCTTGAACGTATAGTTGGTTTATATAGTGACATTAAATCCGCGATTGCGACGCACGTCATTCAAGCAGCACGTGACTGGTCAGCTGACGCCAACTATATTTTGGAACAAATATGGCGGAATCGAGCGTCGCTGATCAAAATATCAAACTAATCGCACTACTCGAGAGTTTTCTTTTAGCTAATGCATCGGATCATCTAAAGGATATTTGTGTGTTCTTGAGTTCAGTATATAAAAAATTTAGTGCTCTGAATCACATTTTGTCAGTTTTCACCCTTCTCCAAATATCTTGTGGAATTTTTTTTCATTGTTAGAATGTCAGCCAAGGCAAATGCCTCGGTTGCCTCATAGCTGGCTACGCCCTTGAAATCCAAAAGAGTTTGTTTTTTATAACAGAAGTTCTTTATAATATATAAAAGAAGTGTATGTTAATGTATTACAGAGTATAAATATTACAGTGTTATTATGTATTATAATAGAATTATGACATAATTCACACTGATGGTCATAGTGGAGCTCAAATTCTAGTTTCTTGAGTGCTTTTCTTCACTACTCTGTACACTTCAACGCCTTCAAGAACACAGAATCCACTTCAAATCCCATTTAAAAGTCACTGGCAGCAGTGACGAGTTCTTTATAACAGGAGTTTGTTTGTTATAACAGAGGAAAAATGTATGCACAAAAACTTGGACCCAGCAACTTATTCTTTATAAGCAGAAGTTCTTTATAACAGGGTTCTTATAAGTGGAGTCCACTGTATATGTATATATATATATATATATATATATATATACTATATATATATATATATATATATATATATATATATATACATATATATATATATATATATATATATATATACATATATATATATATATATATATATGTATATAGACCAATTACACTAGACCAATTACACCTGTCTCAGAACGCAATTGCACACTATATGCAGTCTAAAATCTATTGAAGATGAAGTCCACTTTTGGATTGTCTCCCCATTTTATTCCCAACCACGATCTCAACTTTTATCATTTTTGGGCCGCCGGAAGGCGGCCCTATATTGTTTCTACTTTCACCGGAAGTGTCCGGAACGTCCGGAACGATCTCTCTCTCTCTCTCTCTCTCTCTCTCTCTCTCTCTCTATATATATATATATATAATATATATATATATAATATCATATATATATGTCAACAACATGGCGGACGCGTAGTCAGTACGTAATCTTTCGGCTATATTTCGGTAAAATTCATTCGTTCGCTTCTGATTTTATCAGCGAAGAGTCTTTTCGACCAGAAGAGTTCTTTGAAGACGATTTCCAAGCGATTCGAGTTTCCAGGGCCGTGGGCGGCCCACGAGTTTTTTAAACTTGAATTGCTTGTTAAATTGTAGTTATAGTACATTCAAATTTCTATCTTCCCTTGAAAAAATTATTTATGTCCTGGGCAGTAGAGACTCTGCGATCATCCATCAAACTTCACAATATACTTCAAAAGTAACACAACTAAGATTAGCCTATTTATCTCCACCTATTTGATTTTGCTGTCATTTTCTACTTGTTTTCTTTACATGCCACTGTACATGTCCTTTGTGTGTGTACTCTTTATGTATCTTACCATGTTTTCCTTGCATGTTTGCCACTGTGTCCTTTGTGTGTGTACTCTTGCATGATGTTTCATACCATGTGTAGTTTGTAGCTTTGTCATAATAAGATAAATTCTATTGCTGAGGTCAAGGGCCGTTTTGGCTATGACCAGTGATGATTATTATATATATATATATATATATATATATATATATATATATATATATATATATATATATATATACAGGCCCGGAGCAAGCTGATTTTCATTGGTCAGGCCGAAATACCATCAATAAGCTCATATTGATAATCAATTGTATTATTATACAGTGAAGGAAATTAATGGAATTAAAACTATAATTATGATACTAGAGTGACACATCATATTCAGTAGCAATGTCACTTGACTGGAGCACATCAGTAGCAGCTTCATGAACATGCAGTATCATATAAGATGGTTCAGCCTTTGTTGATACATAGTACTGCGTAAGAAGTCTTTTACATAGCAGAGACCACTAAGACCCTAATCTGAAATGTCGCTGCCACTGATGACTAACAGAATCGGCTTTATGATCATCAAAAACAATGGCCTCTTTTAGAACTGCAAGTATATAGCTTGCAGGCATAGAGGAGGCCATTAATGGGCACAAATTGAAAAATTAAGACCAATACTTGCTCAAAATGACAGCGATTGAAGCCAAATAATGGTTTCTACAAACATCTGGACTTAGGCACACGTGATTTTCCGTATTGCGCAATGATAATATGGCCGATTCACGGAGCGACGAACTAAATTATTGATTGAGCAGTCACAGATTCCTGAAAACCCTGTCCTTCTCTTATAAGGCCAAAATATATTTTTGAGGTAACTTTCATATATTGGTCAGGCCAAAACCTGACCAGCCTGACCGGTTGCGCCGGCCCTGATATATATATATATATATATATATATATATATATATATATATATATATATATATATATATATATATATATATATATATATATATATATATATAATATCATATATATATAATATGTGTGTGTGTGTGTGTGTATTAAACAATAGTATTTGTCATGCATGTGTATACGTATAATTTGACTGTGAGTATTTCTCTAATATACAATGACAATACATTGCAACTGCATTAAATGTTATGCCATGTTTCCCCCCTTAGCACATGTACGGAGGATGGATTGCAATGTGATGTAAGTTATCAACTTCCTGCATGTACCCTCACCCCTTCAGTACTTTATCGGACGATGTATGTAAAGCTGTCTGAATAGCCTACAATTTTGCAAGCTATGAACACTTGAGCCTACCTGTACAGTTTGCTCTAATGTCATATGACAACCCCTTTTTATTTTCCTTGGTCTCAAGTGTGATCTCATGGGAAGGGGTGTGGCCACTCAAGGCTGGGGTGTTGTCATATGAGGTGTGACCATGAGGGAGTGGTGTAGATTTGTGAACACTGACTGTGAGACACAATCCCCTCTTGCACTGCAGCGTCTAAGGACTTCCCGGTGTACCTGATACCCAACAAGGCTCTAATGGATCCTGAAGTTTTTGGAACACTCTTAACATATCATCAGTAATTTGGTGGACTAAATATAGCAATAATAATTATCATGAATAATTCTTAGGCTCTCTTAGTGAATTGACCAACTTAAAAGGTTTATATCCTGTTGCTGTATAATATCCTGTTGCTCTATAATAAGTTTGGTTACAGGTGTTCATGCATCTGTGTTTATGCATGTGTGCATTTATGGCATGTATATTGATATTAGATATAGCTTTATATTTTAGCATGTTATTATATGTGCATACACGCATAATATGCATGTATGTGTGTGTGTTTGTGTGTGTGTGTGTGTGTGTGTGTGTTTGTGTGTGTGTGTGTGTGTGTGTGTGTGTGTGTGTGTGTGTGCGTGCATGCGTTTGTGTGTGTGTGCCGCGCTTATATGTATGTGCATATGTGCGTGCATGTGAGTGAGTGAGTGAATCGGTGTGTTAGTGTGTATACGGGGGTGAATGTGTTGTTGGTTGCTTGCATGAATGTACATGACATAGTGTCACTGTGTGCTGTCATGTGCATGAATATGTATGTGCAAAGCCTGCGATAGACACACTTCTTGATCTAGGGAAGACGCTCCACTCAGATCATTTTCGGGATGTGGTCATAATGCATAATTATTATGTCTACTTTGCTTTTATCTCACAATCTAAAGTCAGCATTGCATGAATTTCAAGCTATAGCTAGGTGGTATAGGAGAGATAATGTATATACTATGCTAATATATAGAGAGAAACTAGTGAAGGTATATAGATTCACTGGAGACAAAAGTTTATTGTTATTACTGTCAAATCTTATAAACCCATGCAGTATTGCGTACACTTGCTCATTAGAATTGATCTTGCATAAATAGGGTACTCACCACGTAAGGAATTGCAGAGAGAGGGTGGCATTGAATTTGTTTAAGCCGATAGTAGACTAGTGCACAGCTGCCATTATATCCTGGTTCACTATTGTATTGTTTAGTAATGAGTTACTCCTAGCTGCATTTACAACATCTTGTAATTTAAAAGTGGAAAATGTGCTCAAAGTCTGTTTTTGGGTACGTATAGTTTGTCCGCAACATTGACTCTAATTCTTCCACTGCTATATATACACCTTCAATGCTGTAAATGTTGCTGGTTACCTGAGTACAATATAACTATTTGGAAGGATTTCTCCTCCTGAAAGCGTACGCATGTTCTTTACTTTGCTTTTGCCGGTACCCGTCTTCCCAAGAGTTACCTTACAATGTAATTATTGCAAGCAGCTTTTTTAGTCGTGTTTTAGCTTGACCAAGCAGTTCTTCTCTCTGGCCAAACTGCACATTTTCATGTCTGTCAAACAGATCCTGATAAACTCAAAGGCACCAATCATAGGGTCGGCTAGTAGAGTAGTGTGGGGAGTTATGGAACATCTAACTTAAAGGATCTTTCGTTGTAGAGAAGCAACAGATGAAGTTGAAGAATAATTAACTAGTGTTCCAGTTAGGGCCACATGACATCTATATTTGAACATAGAATATAATGATTCACATTGCATATAAACAGAGATACAAAGAGTTCTTTTGGGACATTTGGGTCAGTCATTATTGGCCGTGAAGGGCAAACAACAGATTTAACAGTTGTTGGTCCTCTATTCTGTTTGCCCGTGGCTCTAGATGCTTTCTCCTTTTAAAGACCATCTCTCTTCTTCAGCTTTTCTTCTTCCTTTAGTCTTGGCTCCTCTTCTTTCTGTTTCTTTCTTTCTTCTTTCTTCTTCCATCCGCCTATTCTTAGCTTCCTTCTTTTTCATAATGCTGACGACTAAATTTCCTATCCATGTCACCATGGGTCAAGTTGTTTCTTATAAAAACAATTTCTAAGATCTTGATGAAGATTAGAGTGTCTCTGGTCATTAATTGTCCTTTGTGTGACTGGAAACTACCTCCATGATGTCCTGCAAACATTAAAGTCCTGTCTCTTGTCTTCAGTAATTTTGTCCATTTTTTCCTTGCAAGGAAACAGCAGGTTTTTAGCTTTTTGATGATGTATTATTTATTTATGTTTTTTATATTTGGTGCTATCATCATTACTTTGCAATTGAGCATTTCTGCATGTCTAGCCCTATGTTTGTTTAGCCCTATGCATGTCTAGCCCTATGTTTGTATAGCCCTATGCATGTTTGTTTAGCCCTATGCATGTCTAGCCCTATGCATGTCTAGCCCTATGTTTGTTTAGCCCTATGCATGTCTAGCCCTATGCATGTCTAGCCCTATGTTTGTTTAGCCCTATGCATGTCTAGCCCTATGCATGTCTAGCCCTATGTTTGTTTAGCCCTATGCATGTCTAGTCCTATGCATGTCTAGTCCTATGCATGTCTAGTCCTATGCATGTCTAGTCCTATGCATGTCTAGTCCTATGCATGTCTAGCCCTATGCATGTCTAGCCCTATGTTTGTTTAGCCCTATGCATATCTAGCCCTATGCATGTCTAGCCCTATGTTTGTTTAGCCCTATGCATGTCTAGCCCTATGCATGTCTAGCCCTATGTTTGTCTAGCCCTATGCATGTCTAGTCCTATGCATGTCTAGTCCTATGCATGTCTAGTCCTATGAATGACTCTATCCCTATGTAGTCTCGCGCAGCCCAGACCACGCTTTCCACTCCCTATTTATCATGCTGACGTCATCTTGTCGCGGAAAGATGACGTCAGCATGATAAATAGGGAGCGGAAAGCGTGGTCTGGGCTGCGCAAGACTAATCCCTATGCCAGTTCAGCCCTGTGTAGCAAACAATCCTGCCTCAATTGTTCCAGTGATTCTTAATGATTAGCAAATTTGTCCCTACATCTTTTTATCATATTGAAATGGCTTTTATATGGTTGTTATAATACAATGTCTTCTTTTATAATTGATCATTGGTTTGAAGTTTATATGAAACTGATGGGCAATAATAGTTATATCATAATTAGTCGAGGTTTACTAATTTCTTCACCGTCTACTGGTTGGCAGTGGACTCAGATTGAGAATCCCACGCACTTTATTGGGGTATTGCTCGTTTAAGGCCAACATTTCAATGTTTTGAAGCAAAATCTATTGAGTTCCCGCTTGAAGTGGTTTTGTTGTTGCTGTACATTCTGTAGCCATCTCAGTGTTTTGTAAACACTGGGATATTGCTTTAAAAATTAATTTGGGTAGAAAACCCGCGGGGCTGCTTCACCCATTGTCCCGAATTACTTGCAAAATTCAATAATTATGTAATGACGGTTGATTACTGCAACAATGGTATCAGGTTTACAAAGGAGTCAGCTTGTCCTTCAGCTTTGTATTTTTCGCCTTCGTTGCAATCTTGAAGAAAATTCTCAGCATCATCGCTCAAACACACAATCAACTTACATCATATTCAAGTTGTTTGGTGGCTGCAGTAGATCATCTTCTCAGCTGTTCCCAGGATGGTGGCAGTGTAGTGCAGGGAAAAAACTCCAAATGGCACACAGGTGGAGTGGTGCCTTTTGCTCAATGCTTGACTGACTTCAGTGCTAACCTACTGAGCCACCAGCACCCCTTATGTAGCACATCTGTATAAACAAAGTATGTATATATTTGCATAGTTATGTGGTAACCAGGATTGCAGTTAAAAGCCAATACCCCATCTCTTGATCTTCAGTGAATTTCTTCTGACCAAGTTATAAGCTCTGTGCATGGTGTGCCTTCAGCAGTGTGTGACAGTGCTTTGTCTTATGTAGCTTCAGCCAATTTCCCTATTACAATACTGTATTGCCTGACGTATAGATAATATATAATGGAGAGTTGAAAAAGGTAGTTTAAATTTATACCAATAATATAGTATATATATATATATATATATATATATATATATATATATATATATATATATAGGAGATGCCTGCAT
>CAUJGJ010000114.1:213900-218900 GCA_963170055.1 Halisarca cf. caerulea
GCTTATTCAACCCGGGAAGGCCTTTAGCCAAAGGCTACTATCATAGGGGTAAATATCGGGCCAATATTATTAGTAGAGGGACATTCACAATTCATGGGTTTGGATCAAAGGGGTTCAATATCAAGTGAATCTCACTGTGCACCATGCATGCGTGTTTTGGAATGTCTGTTAGAATGGTGACTGAATAATTATGGTTTTATGTCTACCCTATGTTGTTCTCTGTGCTCTGCAATATTATTATGTATTAAATGAATTATATCTTTTGCACACAACTTGCATGATGTATATATTGATGAATGTCTTCATTTTATCATGTTATCAGAACAATTAGGAACACTATGGGAACTGGAGGGTTCATTTTCTGCTTTCACGTTTGTCAAACTTTAACTTTTGTCAACCGCAGGTTTTCCCTATAATGTGTACGGTTACTGCATTGACTTGTATGATTGACCTGGCTAAGCTAGACCAACCGTTTGCCATATAGGGAATTTCTTTGTAGTCAGTAAAGTCTGGGAATTTCTTTGTAGTCAGTAAAGTCTGTCTGCGACATTTTTAAAGTGCCATGATTGTTTACTGTGTACTGAAACATGATTGTGTGATCAAAGTACTAGACTAAGTCGATCTGCACATGTTTTTTTATGTTACTACAGTTTCTGTGATCTCTCGCTCTCCCAGACTACATCAGTGCAATGCGTTGTGAGTGCTATGCTGTTATCATGTTCAAAGTTCTTTTTGGTTATAATGTGTGCATGGCCAGGGGCGGATCTAGCCTTTATTTTTTTGTTTGGGGGGGGGGGGGCATGTAGTTCAAGTAAATTACTCTGCTTTTGTGCCATATGTAGATGCTGAAGATAACAGCTATATTTTCAACGCGTGTAGGTAAAACATAAGAAATGGCCGCCAACGCCCAAAAACTGATGGTACATCATCAAAATCGGCATTTCATGCAATTGAGATTGATAATATTCAAACTAAAGCATCTCTTAAAAATGTTGATTTGCAATAATATAATTATTATTTAAGGCACTAAATAGTGTTAGCAGTTGAGTTTAGAGCAATTTAATTTGCGAAAAATTGAGATCTGGGCAGGGTGGAGGGGGGAGGGGTGGTCCCATAAGGCCTCCCCTAAGTCAGCCCCTGCATAGGCACATGTGTTTGTCAGTGTTATTTCGCACCCCGCAGCTATGGTGCTGCAACAAGGTTACATGTAAACTGACAATGTGGATCTCTTAGTCTGGAATGCCGGTCCATTTATTGGCATTTTTCATTCTCATTATAGCCCATTGCCTGTGCCATAGCACCATGCAGAAATGGTCTCCAACCCATAGCCAGAGAAGGTGAATGCTGTCCAAGTTGTAGATGTGTAGTGAACGAAACAGCATACGACATTGATGACAATGTCCCTAATGATGATCCTTGCCGATCCTGGTGAGCCCTTTAATATACAAACCTATTCCACAACTGTGACTTTTAATGTATCAATTTAGTGCATACACCTACTAATAAAATGATTTGTGACTAGATCATTGAAGACTTCTGTTATATCACTGATAGACTGTGTCAAATCTAATATTATGTATGTATCATGTGTGTTTCCCCCCTTAGCACATGTACAGAAGAAGGAGAGGCGTGTAATGTGAGTTTCCGTCTTATCATCTTACACCTGCAACTCTTGAATCATTAATTTGAATGTTGTATGAATTAATCAAACATTTCAATTAATAATTCTGTGGAGAGCCATTTTGTATTCCTTTAAGACGGTAGCATGTGCAGATATCAAGTGTAAGCGTCGACATGGTCTTGAAGCAGTCACCAAAGAAGGTGAATGCTGTCCAAGTTGTAGATGTGTAGTGAACGGAACAGCATACGGCATTGGTGAGGAGATCCCTAATTTCGATCCTTGCAAATCATGGTGAGTTCCGGTATGTATATGCAAACACTGTGCTGTTACAGTCATTGACAAACAACATAATGCTATATTCTTTTGCGTATACATCTTCACTTTTTAGCACATGTACAAAGAAAGGACAGAAATGTGAAGTAAGTTAATACTTATCAATTTATAAGTATTTGGATCAACTGTCTGCTCAGAGCCTCTTCTCATTCCCTTTAGCCCCTTCCATGTGCCAACATCACATGTAGAGGTACAACTCTTAGACCAATCATCAAACATTCTGAAGGTGAATGCTGTCCAAGTTGTAGATGTGTACTGAGGGGAATAGCATATGACATTGGTGAGGAGATCCCGACTCCCCATACTTGCAAATCATGGTGAGTTCATTATTATGCCATAGCATGCAATATTGACTTTTAATACCATAATATGTAGATCTTCCTGAAGTGCATGGGCATTCTAAGACTTATAATTAGTATTATACAAATCACACATATGTATGGTTGTCCTTGACTACATATATCATGTTTCCATCCTTTGTAGCACATGTACCGAGAGAGGAAGAGTATGCAATGTAAGATCTGCATGAGACTAGCAGGGCATTGAGCTACATTGCATGATGTACCCAGTCCAACCAAATTCTGCTTACATGTCTCCATAGCTTCATTGATGTCTAGCCCTATGCCCATCTTGACATATTATTATGGCCCGCCTAGTCAAATGCTTGTCTATCCCTATTGCCCGTCTGGGCCTGTGCTTGGCCATCCCTATAGGCCCTTCTACCCCTTTGCTAGTCTATCCCTATGCCTGTTCTAGCCCTATGCCTGTTCTAGCCCTATGCCTGTTCTAGCCCTATGCCTAGTCTATCCCTATGCCTGTTCTAGTCCCATGCCTGTTCTATCCCTATGCCTGTTCTATCCCTATGCCTGTTCTAGCCCTATGCCTGTTCTAGCCCTATGCCTGTTCTAGCCCTATGCCTGTTCTAGCCCTATGCCTGTTCTAGCCCTATGCCTAGTCTATCCCTATGCCTGTTCTAGTCCCATGCCTGTTCTATCCCTATGCCTGTTCTAGCCCTATGCCTGTTCTATCCCTATGCCTGTTCTAGTCCCATGCCTGTTCTAGCCCTATGCCTGTTCTAGCCCTATGCCTAGTCTATCCCTATGCCTGTTCTAGTCCCATGCCTGTTCTAGCCCTATGCCTGTTCTAGCCCTATGCCTCTATCCTTTCCTATATACCCATCTAGTCAAAGGCTTGTCCATCCCTATGCATATCTAGCCCTGTGCTTTGCTTGTCCATCTCTATGCCCATCTAGCCCTGTGCTTGTCCATCCCCACTCCCGTCTAGCCCTGTGCTTTGCTTGTCCATCTCTATGCCCATCTAGCCCTGTGCTTGTCCATCCCCACTCCCTTTGCTAGTCTATCCCTATGCCTCTATCCTTTCCTATATACCCATCTAGTCAAAGGCTTGTCCATCCCTATGCATATCTAGCCCTGTGCTTTGCTTGTCCATCTCTATGCCCATCTAGCCCTGTGCTTGTCCATCCCCACTCCCGTCTAGCCCTGTGCTTTGCTTGTCCATCTCTATGCCCATCTAGCCCTGTGCTTGTCCATCCCCACTCCCTTTGCTAGTCTATCCCTATGCCTGTTCTAGCCCTATGCCTCTATCCTTTCCTATATACCCATCTAGTCAAAGGCTTGTCCATCCCTATGCATATCTAGCCCTGTGCTTTGCTTGTCCATCTCTATGCCCATCTAGCCCTGTGCTTGTCCATCCCCACTCCCGTCTAGCCCTGTGCTTTGCTTGTCCATCTCTATGCCCATCTAGCCCTGTGCTTGTCCATCCCCACTCCCGTCTAGCCCTGTGCTTGTCCATCCCCACTCCCGTCTACCCCTGTGCTTGTCCATCCCCACTCCCGTCTACCCCTGTGCTTGTCCATCCCCGTTCCCATCTAGCCCTGTGCTTGTCCATCCCCACTCCCGTCTATATAGCCCTGTGCTTGTCCATTCCCACTCCCGTCTACCCCTGTGCTTGTCCATCCCCACTCCCGTCTACCCCTGTGCGTGTCCATCCCCGTTCCCGTCTAGCCCTGTGCTTGTCCATCCCCACTCCTGTCTTCCCCTGTGCTTGTCCATCCCCGTTCCCATCTAGTCCTGTGCTTGTCCATCCCCATTCTCATCTAGCCCTGTGCTTGTCCATCACCATTCCCGTCTACCCCTGTGCTTGTCCATCCCTATGCTCATCTAGCCCTATATACTTGTCCATCCCTGACCTACCTTGTTCCGCTGCTGAAACTATTTGTTTTGTGAAACTTGCGATCCAAGTTTTTATGTAGGTTATATGGATTCAAAGGAAACTCGTTTAATAGTGAATTTATATACTGAAGTATGATTTAAACAGTTGTGTTCAATAAATGTTCAGCTGTAGCTAGCAGAATCTGATATTCTTTAATATTTTACAAGTGATTTGAGTCTATGGAGCAGCAGCCTCACGATCGAGTTTTACATTATACTTGAATTGCGTGTGACCTTCCTGCATCCTTTAGACATCTTGCGACGATCCTGATTGTGGACTGTACCCTGCTATACGCAAGGAAGGAGAGTGCTGTCCTGTTTGTCCAGGTTGGTTTATTAGGTTTTGTGTTACATCTTCTGTTTGTGTATTGATGTGTGTGTGCACATGACATTGTGTATTCTGAAATTTTTACATGTACATATATGTGCACGTTAATGCATACATATTACAAACATTCCTGAAGACCACCAGCATGTGTATATAATAACTAACAGCTGTGTTTGTCCATGCAAAGAACATGCCAGTGATGCTGTTGTAACTCGGTATAAGGACTGCTGGTTCACTTGAAATAATCCATGGCTGAAGTCTCTCCAGTGATGCTGTTGTAACTCGGTATAAGGACTGCTGGTTCACTTGAAATAATCTATGGCTGAAGTCTCTCCAGTTTAAATAATAACCTGTCGACCCTACCCACCCTAGTATCCAGTCTATATGTTGCAAGCTGGTATTAAACAAGTCGTAGCTCTTTTGTTAGTCTCCTCTCCTCTCCCCTCTTTCCCTTATTACAGATTGTCCTCCGTCCTGTTCCAGTAGC
>CAUJGJ010000114.1:223900-228900 GCA_963170055.1 Halisarca cf. caerulea
TTGAGCTGGCTTAAATTAGCTGTGATCAAGGCCAACCAAGGACCCGTTTGTGTATCATAGCAATCATTAGTTGACAATTGGTGATCTGTACTAATTTTAAGGTTTTGATTATAACCATAGAAGGGCTAGAAGTACTTGGGATATCCTTTGGAGATGACGGGCTGCTCTAAACACCTTCCAAACATGCAAAGCACCGAGGGCATGTTCACATTGCACATTTTGTATAGGAATATACACATCAGTGGAGATATAATATGTGCTTGTAGTTACATGAGGGTAGGGGTATTGCATGTTACATGACGAGGGTTGTGGTCACACAAGGGAGGGTGTAATCTCATAGGGAGGGGTGTGACCACTTGAGGTTGGGGTGTTGTCATGTAAGGTGTGGCCATGAGGGAGTGGTATAGCTTTGTGGACACTGACTGTGAGACACAATGACCTCTTACACTGCATATAGTGTGAAAATTAATGGCAGCGTTATATTTGTCTGTTCTCAAGGAATTTGAAAGTTGTATCTGGGTATGCTTGTGGGTGCACTTGTGGGTGCACTTGTGGGTGTAGGTGGGTATGCTTGCATGTTTGTGGGAGTTCATGGGTGTGCTTGTGTGTTGGTATGTGTGTGTGTGTGTGTGTGTGTGTTTGTGTGTGTGTTTGTGTGCTTGTGTGTGTGAATGCATGAATAATAAGTGTGTGTGGATACGAACATCATAAAGAGATCAAAAAGTATTTTATTGTATACATGAATTCAGTACTGAGAATGAAAGTGATTATTATTATATTGTGTATGAAAGGAGCCTACCTTGGAGGGATGGCCACATTCATAGTCTCGCACACAGCTCAAGGCATAGTGGCTTTTACATGCGTTATGCGAGAGAGGAGCTGGGTACAAGCCTATATGGTCTAGCCGTTATGCGTGAATGGTGATCTAGCCATTACGCGAGAATGGGGTTGTGTACGAGACTATGATCTAATGAACCCGTGCTGGCATTACCGTAAATATGACTTCCTTCTGCTTTGTACCCTTGTTTATTATGGTCTCGCACTAGGCTCGAGTTGTGCTCGAAAGTAACTTTGCTGGCCCATAATTCTGCGAAAGCCCACAATGAGTGAAGAAATGGGGGAAATGTGTTGAGGGAGCATATGATGAAGTATACATTGTGTACGTACTATACATGTGTTAGGCTGAAATAAGGCACATTTATCGGTTGTTATAACATTACAACTTCATGATGGGGTTTTCCTGGTCAAGCAGCAATATAATTATTTATTATATTCTGGCCTTCTTTTAGAGCGAATAAATCTTTCGCTTTTTCTAAAGATTTCTGTGGAAGAGGACATATATATATAATATACAGTGGAACCTGTCTATTGCGGTCACCATTGGGGTGAATTTTTTTGGCTGTTATAGACAGGTGGCTGCTTTAATGAGGTAGAATACCATATATTACTGCTGATTCGAAAAAGAATTAGTGGCTGGTATAGACAGGTGGCTACATTACACAGTGACCACAATAGACAGGTTCCACTGTATATACATATTATTATATGGATGAGATCTGTACTAATAAAGAGTGAAGGTGCTTATTTTCAATATTGTACAACTTCAGTGTAGGATATGAATTAGAATCACCTCAGAGGGATGATCTCATTAATTGTCTTGTACCCAGCCCAATACATATTCGCCCATATTATAGCGGCTGATGCATGCACGCATTATGCAAGACTTGGGATACAAGACTATGATGTAGCCAGTATACAAGAATGGTGCTAGGTAGAAGAACAGTGTATACGACCTAGACTATGATCTAGCCATTACCAAGAATGGGGTTGTGTACGAGACTATGATCTAATGAACCCACGGGCATACCGTAAAATTATCTTCCTTCTACCTTGTACACTTGATTATTATGTTCTCGCGCCATGCTCAGTCCGATTATATAAAAACGGCCTCAGCTGCGTTAGACAGTAACTCGGCATATTACCATTGACGATCTCTAAGCAGGTGAAAGCAACCAATGAAGTACCTCATATTACTAGCTATTGTCGGAACAGCCTTGGGCAGAAGTAAATTTTATCATCAATACTCTATACTGCGGTATTGTGTGCATGATTTCATGAAATCAGTCCTTATATTATAAGCTATTATTCTGATCATAGACCCTCTATACTGATAATTGTAGTCAGCAATAATACTGTAGTGTCTTGACACTGTACTTTTGTGCCTCTGTTAGGTCCCCCTGTACGAAAATTAACATGTGAGAGAGACGGGAAAATTTATCATTTGCGACAATCTGTACCAGGTAGCACCCCATGTGAAGTTGGATGGTGAGTACAATATAAACAGCATGCGCACCTACGTAGATACATGCAAGTGACATCATGTATATATCAATATAGTTGAGAAGTTCACTTTGGTGTAGTTCAGTAAGCAAAGTGAATTTTGCCAGATATGTAGAAGATAATCATAATATCATTAGCCAGCTCTCATGCATCATTATGGAAGCTTTTGAACATTGTAGAGTTTCAATTGGTTTGACACAATAATTATTGTGTTGCTGTGAGCAATGATCCACAGTGACCGTATAAGCCTGCTAGTTCAGAGTCTACATGCTAGTAATAATGATTCTGAATCTGATTCTCTAACATTGTGAAGTTGCCGGAGACTGCAGTGTGTGTGCAGTAACAGCTCCTACAGCTGGTGAAAGTAGGGTAAACACGCAATTTAAATTTCTAATGTAATTGTGGATTGATGTGTGTGTTGTAGGCCAAACGGTGAAGGGGAATGTATGTGGCTGTGTGAAATTTCGAATGGATCTGCATGTCTACTATAAATAGTGTGTATCTGTTGAATTAAACTAGGGTCTTGCAATCTTGAAGTGTTTAGACTTCATACTTAGTCTAAAAAAGTTGTAAGGGGAAGATGCATATTATTGCCAAAAACCAGAACAAACGTTAAGCATGCGGTGATAATAATGGGAGTGCACTACAGGTTTTAGGTAACCTGGACACATGAGCTCCTGAATGGGCATATATAGACATTATATGAATTTTCAAAGTGTAAAGGGTTTACTTCTAGTGGGACCCTTTAAGTGCAACAATATGTTATTTGATTAATACATGCATCATGGTTTATCCTTGACTATGTATCATTCTTTTATCCTTTTAGCACATGTACCAGGGATGGAATTGAATGCCATGTAAGGTGTTATGCAAGCATTCATGAGTCAACTAAGGCTATACTGCATGGAAGTATCATTCAATGTTTAATTTTTCAGTTAATTGTGCATTCTCTGTATAGTTGTCCAGTGCTTCCTTGAGGTTTCATGAAGTACTGCTGCAAAATTGTTCTTGTTATATCTATATATCTATCTATCTATCTATCTATCTATCTGTCTATCTATCTGTCTATCCATCCATCAATTTATTTATCTATCTATCTATCTATCAATCCATCTATCTATATCTATCTATCTATCTATAATAACTATTATATATATATAGATAGATAGATAGATAGATAGATTGATAGATAGATAGATAGATAGATAGATAGATGGATATAATATTTATATATCATGTAAACATTAGATAATGCTGACCATGCATATATTTTTTGGTTATTATATATGTGCTTGAGTGTATGCATGTGAGTTTGTGTATGTATAAGCTTATCAGTACCAATAACCGCTTGATAGTACAATTCTGGCTTTGTATGTGTCAGGAATGTGAAATTATATTAATCTTCTATTAATGTATGATTATACAGCATATTAGACACATACTACATGTAGTATACAACATGCTTGTCACACTTATAGTTTCATTGTTTTCTACTGCCGGTTTGTAGACAATCTACTGTGACGAACCCTTATGTCGAGGTGGTCTTAAACCAATAGCCAGAAAGGACGAATGCTGCCCAAGTTGCAGATGTGTAGTGAAGGGAAAGGCGTATGACATTGGGAAATACTTCACTGGTGACAATCCTTGTCAATTTTGGTAAGTCCTTATGTAGATATGTGCCATCTCTTGGTATACGCCATGTGAATATTCATGATAATGCAGCTGCATGTATAAGGATTGTTATAGTAATTTATCTCAGAGTCTTGCGGAATTGGCAATCTTTATTGCTTACAAGACTTAGCATGTAATCTTTGTTGAATTGAGTTGTAACCTTTTTGAGTTTTTAAGCATGTTTTGTATAAGTTTGAAGTAACTGTTGTAAAGTTGCATGTACTTGTAAAATTACATTCACAGATATATGACTATAGGCAGTGTGTGTGTGTGTGTGTGTGTGTGTGTGTGTGTGTGTGTGTGTGTGTGTGTGTGTGTGTGTGGAAGGGTGTGTGGTTGCCCTAGCTTCCAACTTTGGTTGAGGGGATTACCTCCCCTTGAAGTCTCATATGAAAATACTCATTTTAACGAATTTGCAATTGAAAATCCAACATAAAGTACTCAAAATGCCCTAAAATTGTGAAATTCGGGATTTTTTGATCATATTACATATCAGCCAGTTCTCATGCATCATTATGGAGGCTTTTGAGCATGGTTTGTAGTGTTGGTTTGACACAATTTTGGGGCATAGGAGCACTCACACAAGTGAGGGGGCGCCCAGAAGATTCTAGATGGAGCTTATGTATAGCAATATGCATATGTTAGATACATGTACGTATGATATTTGGCCCCTACTCCCTAAAAGTGAGGGGGCCAGGGCTCCCCTGGCCCCCCTGGTTCCTACACCTATGCAATTGTGTTGCGGTGAGTAATGATCCGCATGCAGTGGCTGTAAAAGCGTGATAGTTCAATTATTAAGTCTGGATAGTATAATTTATGATTGTGAATTGGTAAAACTGTTAAGTTGCTGAAGACTGAAACATGTGTGCAGTAACAGTTCTTAGTTGGTAAAGGTATGGTGAACAGTCATGTAATTTAAGTTTCTAATGTATAATTGTGGATTGATGTGTGTTGTAGGCCAAATGGTGAAGGGGAATGTGTGTGGCTGT
>CAUJGJ010000114.1:233900-238900 GCA_963170055.1 Halisarca cf. caerulea
ACATATTGGTGAGTATGCCTGACAGTGTACACTCCAGGTGCCAGTAAAATGCACACTTTTTGTAGTAGTAATAATTATAGATTATGGTGTAGTAAACTGACAAACAGTTTTGTTTGAAAGACTATTTGAAGCCATGCAAATTAATACAAAGGTGTCCATATTAGCTTTAATCACGTGAATGTAAGTGTTGGTTGAGCTAAAGAGAGATAACCTGCATGAAAACTACATCTCTGCACTTCCTTCACTGACCGCGGTCTTTAGAAGTGTACGACACTACACAGATGATCATTTGTTGTATGTTTTGTTTTTGTTGTTTGCTGGGTGGAGTAGCCCTTTGCTAAAAGCTCCCCAGATTAAGATACTAAGCAGATGGTCATCCTCATGGACAGAATTGCCTTAGGTTTAGCCGTATGAGCAATGAACAATCTATGAATAATATTTAGTTGCATGATTACATAACGTATTTGCATAGCAACATGACAAGATCGGTCCCTTCTTCACATCACGCTAGAGCATTCAATACAGTTCTTGTAAGCCAAACACGCAGTCATGTATCCTTTCATGCAATGAGTGACTTAAGACTCCTCATTCTGTCCCTGTGTATACCTCATGTACATAATTAAACCAACCCTGATAGTGAGTACCTGCATGGGTTAGTGCATACTCCTGGATAGTGAGTACTCCTCATTCTGTCTCTGTGTATACCTCATGTATATTAACCAACCCTGATACGTAGTAAGTACCTGGTTTAGTACATACTCCTGGATGGTGAGTACTCCTCATTCTGTCCCTGTGCATGTATACCTCTTGTACATTTAATTTATTTAAAACGAACCCTGATAGTAAAAAGTACTTGATAATAACTACTGATTTTGTGTCCCCTTTGAGGTACGCATTAAGCAAGTTTCACTGTATACTTACCACAGTGCACCTTCTCATAGTTACCTACCTGGCCCTGCCTGTCAGGGATTTTGTTGAACAGAGTAGAACAGTGTGCAGGACACTTGTAATCCAATGGTTAAAAGCAAATCTTTACCCTTTGTTAGTACAAAGAATGTTTGGGTGATAATACTATTAGGAAAAACTGACAAGATGTAAATCGCAATCGAAAGAGTTTGACTGAGTTTCTACAAAGGACAAGCTTGAAGTCTGAAAAACACCCTCCCAATACACCCAATACATTTTGAACCTCCTAAAGAATCTGATGACAACCTCCTTACGAAGGACAAATAGAGCCGTCCCAAAGTGTCCTCTATTCAGAGGTGTCACTGTAATTTGGTAGTTTATGGATGCAGATGTGTTAGATATGGCACACATAAGGGGAGCTTTGCCATTTGAGTCCTCAGTGATAGGTCCTGCAAAATCAGGTTTACATTACAAGTTGAGTTTTCTTAAGAAGGTGGAATCAATTATGCTTCTTTTTTTTGTTTTACATGTTTATAACCGTCTGCTATTCTGCAGCCATTATGGACCAGATGGAGAGATAGTTTGTCAGGTAAGTACAAAGTCATGTGTGCATGTGACACTGTGTTTAACTGCTGTTTTGAACCATTCAACCCTCATCCCTTTAGTTTGCGGTACAGTAATTGTTCATAATAATTGTGTATCTCGAATATAAACTACACCACTGGCTGCAACTCCTACTGTCATCACAGAGACAGTAAGAGTTGCAGCTCGTTTATCCAAGCACATCTGTTTTTCATAAAATGTGCCGGATAAACCACATGTTGAATAAATCAGGTTAGATTTTGCACAGCATAGCAACGCGGATTAAAAACAAAGTGTCGGATAAATGAGGTGTGACTGTATCATATACGTATATTGTTGCTGTTGTGTCACAGCAGGGTAGAGTGTTGTTCATGTATGATATCCTCAGAATGCTGTTGGGGTTAGCCTATATTTGGTTACAGTAAGCTTCCTAGTGACCTTATGTGGGGACTAAAGGTTTCTCCACTTAGAATATCACATACAGCCAAATTTGGTCAGTAAGTACATGGGATATTGGACATACTCCTGAATAGTAACTGTGCTATTAATTCTATCCCTACCTCATGTACAGTACAGAAAACAACACTGATAGTAAGTACTTCTAATGTTAAAAACTTTAGTCAGCTTTTGATGGTACTTACTAAGCAAATTCCTCTGTAACAGAAGCTCTTGACATTTTACATTAAATTTTAGTATTGCACATGTATGTATGTGAGTGTGGGTTGACTATACCTCCCTATACTTTCAACCATAATAGATAATACATTGTTCCACCAGAATATGTCCGCGTGGTACAGCTCTGGTTACGAAGAAAGTGCCAGGAGTGTGCTGTCCGGACCAGGATTGTGTTAACATCACGTGTGAGTCTGATGGTGTGACGTACAATTTTGGAGACAAAGTTCCACACAAGGATCCTTGTACCTCCTGGTGAGTTACAGGTGGGAGGTGTGTTATTGCATGTCTTGTGCAGTGTTTGGTGATATGTGCCTGCACATGCTCAACAAGTACGTATGTGCGTATACACACACACACACACACACACACACACACACACACACACACACACACACACACACACACACACACAGACATGCACACACACACACACACACATACCTTACTATATGTCTTGCTCATGCAGTGAATGTGCAAGTGGTGATGGTGCAAAGGGACGTGTCATTTGTGCAGTGAGTACTAATTCACTCTGAGAGTTGATCACATTCTGTTTGTTCATTGTCAGTTGTAAATGGACATAATATTGTTCTGTCATCTTTTTGTCACTAAAGTCAATTGTTTTTAAGTTCTATACCCCATGGTTTGAGTCAGTGGGTAACATTGCATATAGTGAGCTATTGCTGTGGGCAACAGTAGCAGGAAAGTCACTAAAGAGCGGTAGAGCGGCGCAGCACTGCACTTTAAATCTAATCCATTCCATATTCAGCCATTGTAAAACAGTCCTACTCATTTCTACACACACTACAGTAAGTTCAAGGTGCCTGTGATAGGTGACCAAAAATTGATTGGGTGCAAAGTAGTAATTGTTTACACCTACTTTGAAGTCTAGCAAGCTCAGCAAATGGGGCTCCGATGCACTTCAACCACAGATCTATACTTCAGTGAACGAAATATGTTGCTATTGTAACACTAGGATGATTTTAGTGTAGCAATAGAATAATGATGTTTAGCTACATTATGGCACTCGATTCATTGATGTATGCCGCTCTTTATTTATTTTCTGGCGACTTCCCTGAGTAGTGTTATTCAAAGCTATTTAAGATGTTAAGAATTCATTCTGCATGTGTGTGTGTGTGTGTGTGTGTGTGTGTGTGTGTGTGTGTGTGTGTGTGTGTATGTGTGTGTGTGTGTGTGTGTGTGTGTGTGTGTGTATGTGTGTGTGTGTGTGTGTCATGCAGTGAAGACTTCCTGTATATATTGATTATGTAGTACATTAGAATGCTATAGCATATCTGTAGAGTGTACACTGTGTTATACGTACCATTCACTATCATTGTGATGTCGTCCAGTACTGTAGACTAGTACATTATTGCAAGACTTTTGTAATACAAAACTGTTAGCTGTTCAGTGCCTATAGCCATTGCCATGCATGTATGTACTCATTGGTCCATGTGCCTGTGTTGGGAGTATAAATTTATTGTAGGTTCCATTTAATCTTAATTTCTTCCATGATTCTTGCTTTGTTTTTTTGGGACTCTCTTGAATACATGTTGACTCTCCACTCCCTTCAGAATGTTTCTTGTCCTCGCATTGTCTGCCCTCCGTCTAAAGGACGTGTTGTGAGATCAGTCAAGGGAGAGTGCTGTCCAGAACAGTCGTGTATCTACTCATGTCCTCCTCCTTGTACGTGGGATCTGTGTAAATCCGATACCAATGCCTTGTGCTCTGTGTGAGTTTTTTATTTTCTTTGTAGTACACACACATCCACTGACACATGCCCCAGAACACACATCTTCAACAGCATACCATATGTGTATACATACATATGCAGTGCTTATGCATGTACAGTTGAACTAGTATAATTGTAGTTTACCATTTTGTCTACCTCTCTCCCAACGCAGTCCCTCTGGTGGTGCCTGTGTGAGTGCTTGTAATGTGACAACATGTAAGGCCTGCTACTATTCTGAGGAGCCTCCTCGCTCTCTCCCTACTGGTTGTGAAAAGTACAACTGTGAGGCTGTCAAAGATGATCCTAGTCTTCTCGAGAAGTGTCTTACTGGATTTGGATGGTGCGTTAGAAAGCAGAATGCAATCCAATACGGGAAGGTGAGCATGAACTCGCATGTGTGTGTGTAGGCACGCACAGGTTCAGATGTGGTATCCGAGGAAAACATCACACTTTCAGATGTAAGCCAATTTCACATGTCTGCAATCTCATTTCCCTGTACTCCAATAAGGCCTTTGGATGTACTGCATCTGTTTTGTGGTAGTCATGAATTTGCACAGATGCTATTGTATCCTTTGTTTAGTCAGTGGATGTGTGCCATTAACCCCAACAATAATCTAACTCAGTACCTTACTATGTACAAGTGTGAGTGAGGACTAAGTGTTGTGAAACTGCTATATTGTATTTGTTGGCCCTGCCCAAGGCACCAAGTTGAATCAGCATTGCAGCCTGATTGGCAGACTAAGAGTGGTACGTGTGTACGTACCTGTATCATGACAGGGAGTGTGTTTTTAGGCATCTTGTGGTATAAAGAACGTATCAAGGTAACCATGTATCACAATTATAGGGGCAAAAGAAGTGCATGCGACCATGCTTGCAGGCATGAAAGACACTTCCCAATCTCCGCATGTATGAATCATAGCGTATTACATCAGAACTGCTGATTTTATTTTACACTTGTACATAAAATGTACTTGCTATATTTCTATGTGTGTATATGTTTGATGTGTTTTAACTGCCTTTCATGTATTGTGTATTACAATGTGCACGCTAGCACATACCATAAGTACATACCCAATAGGCTGTTTATACATTTAAATTCAGTTCTGGC
>CAUJGJ010000114.1:248900-268900 GCA_963170055.1 Halisarca cf. caerulea
CTTTAGTAAGGACATCATTAGGACCACCGTTAACTGTCCTGTACAGGTCAACCTCTACATTAAGGACACCATTGGGACCACTGTCAACTGTTGTTTATGTAGAGGTGTGCTTATTTGAGAGGTTTTACATGTACACATGTCAATGTGAGGGATGCTGAATGGGGCAGAACAGTGGTGTCCTGTATAGGAAGTGGCTGCATTTTGGAAGTGTCCATATTAGAGGCTTCACTGCTTGCATGTTACTATGTACTATACATGCTTAATTGGATGGATTCACGTAATATCTTCACCTTCACTGCTTGATCCTCAGTCTAGAGGGTGCTCTCGCCCTCTTCCCTGTCGGCCACCTAAAACACTTGTGACCAGGAGAAGACTGGGAGAGTGCTGTGCTGATCATGGCTGTGTGACCAAGTCCACCTGTGAGGTTGAAGGAGAGGTGTACACCTTTGGAGAGGATGTGCCCAGTAGTGATCCCTGCAAACATTCCTGGTATGTGTGTGTAATTCTACGACAGTGGAGCTTTCCTTCATGAGGATTTTATGACTTGTAGAAGTGTTGACAACAAAGAAGTGCTAAGTATTTCCAGGCTATCCTGGCACATTCACATGATTTTTACTGTGGCAAGCATTAGTCAATCAGAGGGTGCAAATGGAGGACAGCACTTTAATGCGATGTGCTATTTATGGTGTTTTAGACAAACACACTACGATATATCAGTCAGTAATGACCACTCATGGAGAGCTCTGTGTAGGCAGATGGTCCCTTTACATTCAGATAAGATTCACACGTACACGACTGAGCTGGCGTGTGGGCTAATCTCCTTGTTGTCCATTGTATGCATTTACATATGAACCTATACATCGTATGCCTAATAGTATGCATTATAACTTGTACGTATGATGATAATTTCCAAGTATTTATCTCTTGTTGCAGTGTTTGTAGAGGAGATGACAAAGTAGAATGCATTGTGAGTGGTTGTTTCATGCACACGTGCGTGCATGCAAACATGCACACACATGCATTTGATACATACGTGCATATGTGCACACCTATACACACAGACACAAGCACACGAATACGTGCACACACACACACACACACACACACACACACACACACACACACACACACACACACACACACACACACACACACACACACACACACACACACTAGCACACACATACACACACATGCATGTCAAATAGTTTCTTTCAAATTGTTAACTTAAAGTTTGTAGTTCTCTTGTTTGTGTTATTAGTTTTGTGTTCTAATTTGTAGACTGAAAGATGTGGTCTGACTAGCTCTTGTGGGGGTCTACCATTAGAGATACCAAAAGGAGAATGCTGCCCAAAATGTCCAGGTATGGAGTTTACTTTTTACGCAAAATTGTGACTGTCACAATCCCTCAAAATATGCTCCTTTGAACCACTTTGACTTACGTATCTTGTTAGCTAAGTCTGAGGCTATATATTTGACAGAAATGTCTTGACCAAACTCAGTTTCGTCAGCCATCTTAATTCATGTTTTGTTTAGAAAATGGCAGATGGCAGGCTACTACATATTTCTAGCTCTGCACTTGCACTGTAATCTTTAGCCTTTCCACAGTCACTATGTCTGCTTAGTCTAGTGCAGATGCATGTATTTGTATGGACAAGGGCTTACAGTATACCATGTGCATGTATTTGATTTCTAGTCCACCATCATACAAGTTGTGTTTGGTGTTTGTCTGTTTCATGCTTTTAAAGTAGACTTGTTTAGCTGTATGTCAGAAGATACATTCATAGTAAATGCAAGAAAAATGCTTATCACTTGAATGACATGTACAAGATTATACTAGCATGTTTCCCTGCGGGGCATGTATGTGTACATGTTGTCTATTCTTGTAGTTTGTGACATCAACGGTACCTCTTATGAACCAGGTGACAGGTTGCCATTTGGAGATCCCTGCAGTCTCTTGTGGTAAGAAGTTATGAGCTAGTGCATACGCAGGCTTGTATGCACTAACACACACATACACAGGTGCATACAATTGTATGTACGTATATGCACATGCACGCAAACGCACATCCACGTACACACATACACACACATGCACACACATGCACACATGCACACACACACACACGCACGCACGCACGCACGCACGCACATACACACATGCACACACACACACACACACACACACACACACACACACACACACACACACACACACACACACACACACGCACACACACACACACACACACACACACACACACACACACGTGCGCGCGTGCATATGTAGGGGGATGTTTATCTATCATAGGTGGTAGTTTTGAAGCTGCTCTTTATTGAATAGTGATTCAGGTAGATAAGGATTTATTGTTACGGATACTGCAATTGTCTAAGAGGTGGAGATTTTGAGTAAGAGGCATCATTGTAAAAGCAAGCCAGGAATGGTACTACATATGTATTGTGGTACTAATGTTTAAATGAAAAAAATGTTTCAGAAGTGGGGAGGGGAGGGGGGGGGGGGCATCGCCAAGGACTGAAGGGCACCACTTGCCCGGTTAGAGTATCTATGATGCCACCACATACAGCCCTGATTTCTCCTAACGGTACAAGGTTTAGGTATATAATTTACATAGCTGCATGCATGTTATTGTGTTCTTACACTTTTTGTACTTCTGATGCACTATTTAGCACTTGTACCAAAGAAAGAAGAATAGCTTGTCATGTGAGTTGGTGTATGGAGCTGACTACCCTTGTATTCTGTGTATAGTGTATATTTTTTAACTAATTGTAAAATTTGTGTGCATGTATCTCCACATAGCCCATTAGAGCTGCCCCCTGCCCTGGTCCAGTCACTTGCCCACTTGGTACCAAGCTGCTAACTGAGACTGTTCCCAGACAATGCTGCAAGAACTACAAGTGTGTTATTGGCACATGTGAAGTTGATGGTGTCACCTACTCAGTGGGAGATGATATACCAAATAAAGATCCCTGTGTGTCTTGGTGAGTATCTACACTTTTAGTGGTATCTAATACAATCAAAACGTAAGAACACCACTAGAAATCCCCTGAAGTGAAATGACTGTGCGAATATTGGTGCCAGCAGAGCTATCCAACAAGACGTGCAACTTTCTACATAACTTTTAACGATTTCAGGTGTTATTTGACTAATTTACTCGTTGTGGATCGAAGGCCAATCTCGATTGAATCCACCTCCCATGTGGATTGGCCAATCCAGATATGGTCAGGATTTGATATGGATTGGCATCACAAGAATCGGCAGTGTCAGCATGATTCAGGAGTAGACCCTAGTGTGAACACAGATATAAATTTTATTGCTAGCTATGTAATACAGTGTATCTCAGGGGCGGATTTAGGGGGGGTTCTTTGGGTGCTGAAGCACCCCCTCTCTCCAAAGGGGCAAAAAATTATGTACAAAAATATTACATTATGATATTTGCTGTTGTTTGATAATATCTTTCCTTACTTTCTAACCACTGTTTCGTGGTACCAGCAGCACCAGAGCTAACGTACATTGATCAGCCTTGACGAGGGCTAGAGAGTTGTCAAAACATTTTGGGCTTTAGAAGACCTAGAAACAAGTCTATTATTCCCTTTCCAGCCCATTTTACCCTACTCTAAACAACGCCCAAGTTCGAGGTTGAAGTTCTGCTGATGCAGCTAACCACAAAATCTATCACCTTCGTGACTAGCTGAATCTGGAGCACAGTTGAATTTTTGAACTAAGCCTAAAGCCTGTGTTATTTCTCCTATTATTCTTAGATATAAAATGTCCCAGCCTTCCAGATTGAAGTCTAAGAGGCCTGATAATGTCATGGACTTCTTTTCGCCAGCCATCTGGCAACTGGCAGGTCATACGTGGTCAACCCCTTTGACTAAAATTTTGTGTATAGTTAACTAAAATTATTAATACTTCTGAATCATCCATTTACAAACAGCTTACGCTATTTCACTTTATAATAATAATTCAATGACATGTAGTCACTCCAGGCAGTCATTGCTTTTACCACTAGCTGCTTCTTTTGTAAGTGGATTAACTTGATTTTTGTCATACGTACATAATACTATTAAATGTAGCTGCTGTACAAGTAGTAATGATAATTAATTTAAATTGATTATCATTACTACTTGTACAGCAGCTACATTTAATAGTTACTGCAATATATTTTGTCACTATTTTGCATCTAACTTACCCATAATGTAGTAAATTGTGCTTGCCGTTCAAAAATTTTCTGGGGGGATGCCCCCAAACCCCCCCTCTACACATCTGATGTTATTTGGGCCAGCACCCCCCTTTACAGATTCCTGGATCCGCCCCTGTATATGTCAGCTGAAAATTTGTTATGTGATGAAATCGATTTTTGTCATCATATCAACCATATTGGAAGGGTATCCCATATCTATTGAAAGACTGATGAAATTTTAAGATGCGACGAAACCTTATAATTAGAAGACCTAAAAATGGCATGCAAATTCAAATTTGTTTCGATTGAAGTTTCTTTCAGCTGTTTCATGGATGTCTGGACTCCTACAGTCAGGACTATTCTTCGCTATGCACAGGGCCCAACAACAACATGACCACTTCGCTATTGC
This sequence comes from Halisarca cf. caerulea, assembly GCA_963170055.1. Lineage (NCBI taxonomy): Eukaryota > Metazoa > Porifera > Demospongiae > Chondrillida > Halisarcidae > Halisarca > Halisarca cf. caerulea. The sequence continues at coordinate 253,512 of CAUJGJ010000114.1, forward strand.
GTGTTTCCATGAAGAATAAATGATAGTGAAGTGGTCGGCAAAGATGAATGACGAAACTTTAGAATATTTGACAAAACCTAAGAATTTACAACTTCTGTCGCATTTTAAAAGACAATTCAACCTAGTTTTGAGGTTGACGAACATTAAAAAGAGAAAATTTTAAAAAATATACAGCAGTGTACTCTTAGTTGGATAAACCATGTGCCCCGAGTCAGGGATTCAGGGATATATGGGTTTATTTTCAAAGTGGAACAATTAAACCATTGCACTTGAAATTTGAACTAAAAACATTAAATGAAATGTTGTTTTGAAACTCACTTTGCACAGGCACTGTGCTCAATTTTAGAGGAAATGCTTTAATTACTACAATGTATTCTCTCTTGCAGTGAATGTATGCAGGAAGGACCTGCTTGTGGTGTGAGTTGAAGAACTGAATAGCATTAATGATTGTTAATAGAATAAGGTCTGCAATCATGTATTTGTATATGCTCAGCCCACATGTATGCATATGAATCTAAAGGAAGAATATCTACATTATGGGACATTTCACTTATGTACATACTCTGTGTATGACGTATATCTGTATCTGCTTGCATGTTACTATGCATGTTCCCCGTGTAAGCTTAATGTATGGATTCACGTAATATCTTCACCTTTACTGATCCTTAGTCAACAGGGTGCCCTCCTCCCCCTCCCTGTCTGCCACCTAAAAGTCTTGTGGCCAGGACTAGACCTGGAGAGTGCTGTCCTGATCATAGTTGTGTGACCAAGCCCACCTGTGAGGTTAAGGGAGAGGTATACAACTTTGGAGAGGATGTGCTCAGTAGTCATCGCTGCAGGCATTCCTGGTATGTACATGTGTATATATACTACTGAAACAGTGAGCCTTTACTTCGTGGGAACTTTATATTTGTGGAACCTGTAGACGTGTTCACTATATGGAAGTACTAAGTATTCAAAGGTTACCCATATTCACATGATTAGGCTACTTTAAGGGATTTTTACCAATGAGAGAATTTGTTAATCCCAGGGTGTAAATCGAGGAAAACCATTGGAACAAGGTCAATAGGGCTGTTTCATGAACTCATTCCTACATCCTTTACCATTTTAAGTCATTTTTGTATGGTTAATGATTCCATTCAAGAAGAAGAAGCTGAAATCATAGCCTTTCTCACCTGGTCCATCAGAGCTACATGAAATATATTAGAAGTGACTTTTAACGTAATAATTACTTCTTTGAGTCCGGATGTATAGGAGGCAGTTTTGCTTAGTATGTCATTCCCATGTGTGGAGTACTATGCTCTCCTCTATAGTACACATACAATGGAGGATAGTAAGGGAGTCTATGATGAGCCAAGTCTATGTGCATGTAGTGTCTATTTAAGACAAAGCTAGTGAAATGTCAAACGATTCAAAAGAACTCTCTGCTTAAATTAAAACGCATGGCACATTATTACTCAATCACATGTACACATGTACGTACATGTATAAAGTAACTCTATGTCGTAATAGATTACAATTGATTACTCCTAAAATCTGTTGCAATCACACATAAGGAACCTATACCCGCACAACACTACAACGTACAACCTCTTCTGTGCTTGCTATATGCAATGCATGGTCCCTATATCTTGCATAATATACGTACGTATATAGTAAGAATGTATTTTCTAGATAACAGAATAATGTTACCTGGTCCAGAGTATGCAATTAACAGGTGACCACAGTTCTGTTTGCCCATGAACTTACTGTGTATTGCCAATCTCCTTATTATTCATGATTTAAGTATTTATCTCTTGTTGCAGTGTTTGTAGAGGAGATGACAAAGTAGAATGCATTGTGAGTGGTTGTTTCATGCACACATGCGTGCGTGCATGCACACACATGTACACACACACGCGTGCGCACACACTCACGCACACACACATACACACACACACGCACACACACACACACACACACACACACACACACACACACACATACACACACACACACACATACACACACACACACACATACACACACACACAGTCAGATTAACTGATATTTTCTCAGAGTCTGTAAATATTTTTCTAATGTGAACTGTTGACACATGTCATAAAATTTGTGATAGTCCAAATGGGAACATTATTTGTAGTTTCATTTCTGTACATCAAATATTTGTTTGTTTCCAGTTCTCTCGTTTTAGTTACAAGTACTCTGTATGTTGTTTCATAGACTATAAGAAGATGTCCAGTAATAACCGAATGTGGAGGTCTAACGTTAGAAGTACCAGAAGGAGAATGCTGCTCAAAATGTCCAAGTATGGAGTATTCTTTTCATTCTGTTAATTTTCCATACAGTTATACAATTATACAGAGTGCTAACAGTTCCCTAATGCTATTGTCAACTTTGATTCAGCTTGCAGAGTTTTATCTGTGGGGGGAAGAGGGGGGAGTGGTTCCCGCCAAATACAATTCTGTGGCCTTCATTTTTGTAACTCTGTCATAAATTGGTCTGGAATCCTTTTATTAAACTTAAAGGTATAATTTAATTATAGCACAATCATGCGGGCATACTTGTGGCACATGTGTATGTGTACGTATATGGTGCTCATGTGAAGGTTCCCCCCAAAGACTTTACCCCAGATAAAACCTCATGTTGCTAGCAATTATTTATTCTGATAATCATGGTGTGTGCATGTTAAATCCTTATCAAATTGAATGTATCGTGTACACATGAATTCCCGATTCCACCATTTTGTTTTTGCTACATCCTCACATGTAGAGCAATACAATAATCCTTAGCTTGCTTTGTCTACTAGTACAGATGTATATAATTGTATTGACTATTAATGGTTAGCAGTATACCATGTGGATGTACTTGATTTGTAGTCCATTGTCCTACAAGTTGTGATTGGTGTTTGTCTGTTTAATACTTGCTCAGCTGTGTATGTCAGAAGATGCATTCATAGTACACGTAACACAGGGAAGTACCTAGGATTTTTTGAGTGGTGGTTAATAAGGGATCACCAAAAACACATATACACACGTATGTATGCGTAGAATGCAAGTAGTAGTGTGAAATTGGCTTACGTACATTGTTGCTACAATAGGAATCTCGGCAAGGCACTGTAATGTCCAAAATTGAATAATAATTATTAACTCTAGGATTGTAGACTGTAGTTTTAGAGATATATGTAGGAAAATTAAGACTTACACACCATGATCAGTGATCACAGTACTATCTATGTACATTAATTATGAAAATTACTTTTCTAAACTGCCGCCAGTGTGTATGATTGGTCAGTCACGTGCACAAAAATGGCGTACAACGCACGACCACGTGTAGTTCTCAACCAACCCGAGTTGCGTATCTGACGATTTTGTGAACGCTTTTAGATCTCGACTTTCACAGAGCTTCCCAGAGGTATATTCTTAGTATTCAATAAGTTTTAGTGAGTGTATTAAGGTTTTGTTTATTGTATACTGCAAAATTTGGTAGTGGTTGAGAATCTCTTAGTCCTGGTCGGTTAAAATAAGTGCTGGTCGGGCCCGACCACTGCCGACCACTGTGGGCACTTCCCTGGTAACACTAAATACTAATCACTTGAATGATGTGTACAAGACTATACTAGCATGTTTTCCTGTGGATCACGTATGTGCACTTATTGTTTATTCCTGTAGAGTGTGATTTCAGGGGCATCTCTTATGAACCAGGTGACAGGTTGCCTTTTGGAGATCCCTGTCGCAGCTTGTGGTAAGAAGTAATGGGACATACACATACACGTGCATGCTTGCATACATGCAAACACGCATGTGCACATGTAAATGCATGCACACGAGCACACACATGTATGTACACGTACACACACACACACACACACACACGCGCGTGCACACACACACACGCACACACACACACATTACTAATACTGCAATAGTCCAAGGGATGGGTTGTGGTGTGTAAGTGGTGCAAACAAGCCAGAGAGGGTTCTTTGTGTCAGTGTATGAATGTCTACATGGTAGTATATTGAAGTGGGCAGTGGGAGGTACCATCACGGAGTATGGGCCACCACTTGCATTTCAATGCCACTGTATAAAGTCCTGATGCCACCTAACATTACAAAGTTTCAGTATATAATTTGCATAATTACATACATGTTATTGTGTTCTTTCACTTTTTGTACTTCTGATGCACTATTCAGTACTTGTACCAAAGAAAGAAGAATATCTTGTCATGTGAGTTGGTGTATGGAGTTGACGGTATTCTGTGTATTGTATATGATATGTGTGGGTGCATCACACATTTGTCTCTTGGCTGATTGTGAAATCTGTGTGTACTGTGTAGTATTATCTTCAAATAGCCAATTGCTGTCCAGTGCCCTGGTCCAGAACCTTGTCCGCCTGGTACCAAGCTGGTAACTGAGACTGTACCTGGAGAATGCTGCAAGAAGTACACGTGTGCTGACGTCACATGTGAGGTTGATGGTGTCACCTACTCAGTGGGAGATAACATACCACAGGAGAATCCCTGCAGGCTCTGGTGAGTACACGTGTACACTACAGTTGCCAGTAGAATACACACATGTTTTGGAGTAGCAATTAATAATTTAAAATTGTTTAGTAAACGGACAGTGTTGTTTGAAAAAGACCTTTAACATCTACAGTAGCACAAAGGTGACCATAGTAGCGCTAGTCACAGGTCACGTGAATGCATGTATTGGTTGAGCCCAAGAGAGATAAGCTGCATGATAACTACAACTGTGCACTTCCCTCACTGGCTGAAAGAGTGCACAATACTAAACAGATAATCATCCTCAGAAGGAAAATCCGAGGTTAGCATTATAAGATTAGTAAAAGCCGGAATACTTCTGTATGTCTGTTTTACATGTTTATTATATATCATCTAATCTTCTATATGTTCTGCAGCCATTGTGGAAGTGATGGAGAGGAAGTGTGTGCAGTAAGTACATGTGCGAAATACGTATAGTTGCTGTTTGGTAGCTTTTAACCCTTTCACCTTTAGATTTACATTACTAGCTATTTTATAATCATCTTCAATCTTAATCAGACCACATTTTACAACTATATACTGTCTATAGTGCACGACATTGTTATTGTGTCACAGCAGAGGGGGAGTCTATATTTGGTTACAGAAATTTCCTAGTAAACTTATGTGACAACTAAAGGTCATATAGAATATCACAATGTAATTTTGTTTAATTGGTCAGTGAATACCTTGGATGGATACTACATACTCCTGAATAGTAATTACACCTTTCTCTCACCCTACACAGAGAACAACACTGATAATATACTGTATAGCGTGAAACTTTGGCGGGGGGTTGTATTTTACGGTTTGGCTGTATTCCAAAAATCTGCCAAATTTTGTTACCACCCAATTGAGTACTGTTTAGTTAGCCCTTGATAGTATTCACTAACTGAGTTCCTCTGTTACTGTAGCACAATCACTTGACATGTATATACTTGTCCTGTATGTGATGTGGGTTGACTACTCCCCTACCCTCTACTGTATAGATTATTGATTGCCCCCGCTTACCTTGTCCATTTGGTAAAGTTCTGGTTAAGACACAAGTGCCTGGGCGGTGCTGTCCAGACCAGAAATGTGTTAGCGTCACATGTGAGTCTGATGGTGTGACGTACAATTTTGGAGACAGAGTTCCACATGAGGATCCGTGTACCTCCTGGTGAGTTACAGGTTGGAGTATGCAAGTTTTCATGAGTTGTTTAGTGTTCAGTCCATGATATGTACTAGCCATGCAATGCTCACCACATTTATACACATACTGTATGCATGTACACTTACATTCACATATGTATAATAGTATTATAATGATACACTTGAGTGTGCATGTATGTACATGCACATGCACATGTACATGCACACACATACCCATGCACACACACACACACACACACACACACACACACACACACACACACACACACACACACACACACACACACACACACACACACACACACACACACACACACACACACACACACACACACACACACACCTACACACACGTATGCACACACACACACACACACACACACACACACACACACACACACACACACACAACACACACACACACACACACACACACACACACACACACACACACACACAGACACACACACACACACACACACACACGCACACACACACAGCTGAGCTAATCCACTTTAAAAGCGTAAAATAGACAAAATCATGCAATCAAAACTTGTAGAATAATGGACTGCAGATCAGGTTCACATGTTATACTGCCAGCCCTTGTCAATACTAATATATGTATCTGCATTAGTAGACACAGCGACTGCGAAAAGGCTAAAACTGATATTTCTGATATGACTCTATAGCAGGGAAACATGCTAGTATAGTCTTGTACAGATCATTCTGTGTGATGTCTACTATGAATGTATCTTCTGACATACGCACACATGCATACATGCACACACACACACACACACACACACACACACACACACACACACACACACACACACACACACAAACACGCGCGCACACACACACACGCACATACACACACACACACACACAAGCACACACACACACACACACACACACACACACACACACACCTTACTATATGTCTTGCTCATGCAGTGAATGTGCAAGTGGTGATGGTGCAAAAGGACGTGTCATTTGTGCAGTGAGTTCTATGTTTGTTCATTTGTCAATTAGTAATGTATTTACGTATATTGTCCTGTCATCTTATATGGTACTGCACGATCTTTAAGTAAATTGTTTTGAAAACAATTTGTGATTGTTTAGAAAACAATTCCTAACTCATTCTTGTATAAATTCATGCTTCTCTATCACTATGATATAAATTCTCTCTTGTAACACTTTCCTTTGAATCCATATTACTATACAAGATTCTGTAGTACACAATGTGCATGAAATACAATGACATCATTCACACTGATCACTATAATTCTACAGAACACTTGTAGCTCCGAAACGGCAAGCAATTTCTAGTGATGTCTCATCAAGAAAACTTCTGATAGGACAATAATTACATCCTTATCCATTGACTCTATTATTATATACTCACTCAGAACCTTATTAATATAGCATAATATTAATTGCATAGTAATAGTAAAACTATTACTACTATTACTAATGATAAGATTAATATTAGTTTGAGTGGAGGACATTGCCAAATAAGCTTATCTTATACTATTGCAGCAGACATGCATGTTGTGACATATACAGTGTATACGTATGCACACAAATATTACACTCTAACTGTTCATCATAATATTATCATAGTGCTAATCTAGCGATTCTGATAACATTGGCATTAATAATGCATGCACATAATAATATTATTATAATGATAGTTGGAGATAGGCAGTGGAATTTGACCAGCATGCATGCATGATGATTTTGCATGGATGTACGTGTGTTCGTGTATACATACATTCTGTCATGCACATTGTGGTAGGCACATGCAAGAGGTATACAAAACACCATTATAATGGCTTTTGATCACGGCATCATACAGGAATTTAGAATGCAACTTGTGATCTATGCATGACACCCCATTGCCTGCAGCAGCCCCTATATCCATGTATTCTTGGAAATGTCTATACACTCCACATGCACAATTCATTCTGTACAAATGCTGCATGTCTTTATATCTCCACTCCCTTCCAACAGAATGTTTCTTGTCCTCCCCCCTTGCCTGCCCTCCATTTCGTGAACTCATTGTGAGACCTGCCGATGGAGAGTGCTGTCCTGAACAGATGTGCAGCCACAGATGTCCTCCTCCATGTACAAGAAAGCTGTGTAAATCCGATGCCAATGCCTTGTGCTCTACGTGAGTTCTGTTGTTATGTTATGTAGTGCACACACATCCACTGGCACATGCCCCAGACCACACATCTTCTGATTAAACTACTTTGTACCTTAGAGGATGAATATGTTAAGTACTACATACTACTCATAGGCAGCAGGTAACCACAGAACTGGAACAATTACATAAACATACTCACATAATACCTATTTTATGGATTTTGAGTAGCATGCATCGTAATTCATTTGACCATATGTGCCACCTGTATTGAGGATACATACCTGATGACATCATTAGGATTCAAAGTGGTACTGATGTATATAGTACGTTCATACAGGATGAACTTACGTGAAAACGAGGTAGACTTCGTACAGCCTCTGAAGCATTCAATACGATTTCATATTTGTAAAGTCTGTAGGTTTTCTGAAGTTCGTACAATTTTATGAATACCATGCAGCTGGAAATCCTTGAGAGGTTTATTGTTGCTCGCAAATGGATAAATTTGTGAAGATTATACTGAGAATGCCTGCAACTTACTATACTAATCCGTGTATGTCCATGGAAATGGATGATTACGCTATAAACATTTTGTAGTTATTCCTCCATCTGCCGGAGGTGCCTATGCATGTTCAAGTACTGCTCTTCAATTTCAGAGTCTCGTGTTGCACAATCCAGATGGACCATTGTCCACCAAGATGAACCAGAATGTATTAAATATTGTCAACAAGAAGTAGCACGTCTCATGTCTTCTTGCTCTTCACAAAGCACATCACAGACACAGTAATGTATGTGCGGTAGTTGTCAAAAAAATTTGGATGAGCAGAGGCACAGATTGCCATCAAGTATGCTTTGATCTCAGGTACCAAAATGGCAATCAAATGATTTTAAAGCTTTGAAACGTTGACCCGAAGAAAAAGAAGACTTAGTACAGTTAAACATTGTGAATAAACACTTATATTAGAGAAATGCGTATACAAGAGGAATTTATTTATAGTAAGTAATTTGATATTGGTGACCTGATCTTAAGAACTCCATAGTATATATAATATGTGCCATACATTGTAGGATTGTTCACAAATAGCCATTTTCCAGCTCTTAGTGAACTAAACTGAGTGTCCCATGTATTACTACTAGACTAAGTGCTTAAATGTCCAATGAGTATGGCATTCAGTGCCCATATATACTTCACTATATGCCCTCTGATTCACTGCATGCACTGTCAGTCAAACTCTGTTAAGACGTTCCCGGGCTAGTAAGTACTTATTCCTCTGTCCCTACCTCATGTAATAGCATTGAAAAGACCTTGGATAGTAAGTACCTCTGATAGTGAGTACATGTTTTGCCATCTCTTGAGGGTACTTACTGTCCAAGTGCTAGTTCTACCGTACTTCAGTAGTGCAGCATTCACTGTCATTCCTATCTGTCCCATTCTCTCTCCTATAATGCAGTCCCTCCGGTGGTTCCTGTGTAAGTGATTGTAATGTGACAACATGTAAGGCCTGCTACTATTCTGAGGAGCCTCCTCGCTCTCTCCCTACTGGTTGTGAAAAGTACAACTGTGAGGCAGTGAAAAATGATGCCAATCGTCTTAGTAATTGCCTCGCCAGGTTTGGACGATGCATTGGGAAGCAGGATAAAAGGCAATATGGGAAGGTTAGAATGAACTTGTGTGTGTGTGAGTATGTGTGTGTGTGTCCATGTGCACACGTGTACGTGTGTGTGTCAGTGTGTGTGTGTGTGTGTGTGTGTGTGTGTGTGTGTGTGTGTGTGTGTGTGTGTGTGTGTGTGTGTGTGCATGTGTATGCTTACATAGGTACAGATGTATGTATATGTTGGCATGAGTGTGAGTGACTATGGGTATGCATATGTGTGTCTGTGTGTGTGTGTGTGTGTGTGTGTGTGTGTGTGTGTGTGTGTGTGTGTGTATGCTTACATAGGTACAGATGCATGTATATGTTGGCATGAGTGTGAGTGACTATGGGTATGCATATGTGTGTCTGTGTGTGTGTGTGTGTATGTGTGTGCATGCATGTGTGCATGTGTGCATGTGTACATGTATGTGTGGTGTGTGCATGCATGTGTGCATGTGTACATGCATGTGTGGTGTGTGCATGCATGTGTGCATGTGTACATGCATGTGTGGTGTGTGCATGCATGTGTGCATGTGTGCATGTGAACATACATGTGTGGTGTGTGCTAGGTATTTATGCTGGTGTACATGCATGGCCAGAGGTACGTATGTGAAAGTGCATGTATACGTGTGCACGTATACCAGCATACTAGCTGTGTCTGTGTCTGTGCCAGTGTTCCCAAGATACCCTTTGAAAGTGTGTAATATTGTGATACAGTACTGGTGTGTTACAGTACTTGTGTGATACATAATAATGTCATTTATTGCAATAGTATTATTAGTTTCCGAGTTATCAAAACAAGTATTTCGGGTACAAAACCTGTGGGGCTACCACCTCTCATCCCGAATTACTTGCGAATATGTCTTATCAGTTTATCTCTGCAACAATGGTTCAGGTTTTGCATTTTTCACCTTTGGTGCAAATTTGAAGAAAATTCTCTGTGTTTTGGCAGTTCTGAAACTCTGCCAAAATGTAGCGAAATTTGTTGCTTGTTTAAAGTCTTCTTTTCTTCCAGGGGCCATTTTTATTCACCTACTTCCTGTTGCATATGTATATGAATAGAGCATCAAACTTACGGAATTCGTAATGAAAATAATATAGGGGCAGGCGCAGGCAGCCTCTACAAAACTGTAGTATTATCGCATTCTCGGATATGAAACTGCAATACTGTGCTTGTGGGCAAAGGTCAAAAGTACCAACCAGCTTTGCAGCTTCATAGACTGCCTATGAGTGGTATGTACCTGTATGATATGAAGTGTGTTTAGTGTATCGTATGGTCTGAAGAACCTTTTGAGGTACAAAACATCGTGTATCGTGATTGTAGAGGCAACACCGATTCATTTTTGTGTTCATGCTGCAGTCGTGACTGAGGATTCCAAATCTGTGAATGTATACGAATCACAGCATGCATCCTCCCCATCAGAACTGCTGAACATGTTTTACACGTGTACAATGTCACGTTATGCTTGTACATGTGTATGCTTAATGCGTTCTGTCTTCCTTTAATGTATAAAATAATACTTCAGTGAAAAACATATACAGTTGGTTATAAGGTTGCTTATGATGTATGGGGGGGGGGGGCATATTCTTTCCGTGTCATCCCTGCATGTTGGATGTCATACATGTGCATTCAAGTACGTACCATGCATGACTACATCCTTTTCATACAACGGTAACAGGCTGTTTATGCATCTTTTCACTTCACTTCCGACATTATCCATATGCTTTGTCCTTCTCCTCTTTGAAGCCTGAAAGTAGCATTGTCAGGCCGAGGAACTTCAAGTGCTACGCTTACCCTTGTGGGGAATGAGTGGATTGGAACAGGATTCTGGAATCTGGTCTTAAATACTTTACAAGCTTTGACTACTAACAATGAAATGTAACCAATTTAGCTATGGTGTAGTAATCTCGCCCTGAAGGTACATATGCTGTACGTTGTCTATTAATCATCGGATTCTATCATGCAATGAATTCAATATTTTATTATAGATGATTTGTATCTGGATTGATACATATTCCTGTATAGCATGGACTATAGTACTCCTCTGTAGCTCTCTTTCTCTCTAACTCCCTCTCCCTATATACAGTACTTCTGGAGAGCTACGTACTCATTCTTTCCCCTTGTATATATTCATACAATACATGTGTGTGTGTGTGTGTGTGTGTGTGTGTGTGTGTGTGTGTGTGTGTGTGTGTGTACATGTGTGTGTTTGTGTTTGTGTGTGTGTGTGTGTGTGTGTGTGTGTGTGTGTGTGTGTGTGTGTGTGTGTGTGTGTGTGTGTGTGTGTGTGACTTCTTATGTATTGGACTCATTTCACATAATTGAGAGTGGAGCAAAAAAAGAGTGTGTGTGCATGCTCGCATGATGTGCTTGCATGCATGTGTGCAAGCATGCTTGTGTGATGCAGGTGCATGTACATGCATGTGTGTGTGTGTGTGTGTGTGTGTGTGTGTGTGTGTGTGTGTGTGTGTGTGTGTGTGTGTGTGTGCGTGTGAGTGTGTATATATGTGTGTGTGTGCGTGTGTGTGAGTGTAGTGCACTTGCATGCCGGGTGCATGGTCTGTCATCATTTTGATGTGCGCTTTGACTATAATATGAGTAAACCAGATTTATAACTCAGTACTACCACAGAAATTGCTATTTATTGTGTTTCAGTATTCAGTAGCTTGTGGAAAATGAATTAATTCCTCATCAAACTAGTTGGGCCGTTATCCAGCATTAGGGGGCTTTAAATGTACAGATATTTCATTAAAAGTTTGAAGTTGGTACTATATATACAGTGATGGAGTTTACATTTAACTTCCGTGTAGAAAATGAAACTAGCAGCAAAAGAACCATGCAGGGCAAAGTTAATGAGAACATGGTCAAGTCTAGTCACTTTGTACTTGGTTAATGTTGAATAACCTAATTAACCCATGCATGCACTATAGCTAGCTTATGGGTAAAAATGGCTTCCTCTAGATCTATAGGCAATATCAATCGTTTATGTATAAACAGTCCTGTCTGTGCTCAAGAGCAACTTGGTAATTTACCATTGACAACCTTCACCTAGCTCAAAGTGACCAAATTGCATGAATGAAGTACTTCATCTTACTAGCTGTGGCCATGGTCGAAACAGCCTTAGGTGGAGTTAATTATATATATATATAAATCTTGTGAAATCAGTCCCATTGTTTTGGTAAAGGTAAATATATAGTCAGCTATATGTCTCCAAACTTTGTGCATTTGTTAGTGCCAGCAACAACACTGTCCATATTGCAATCACGTGTAAAAGAGATGAGAAGACGTATCGTTTGGAAAATCTATATTATATACCAACAAGAAACCCACGTGAAGTTGGATGGCGAATTTGTTGTGACCAACACCTAGTTTTCTATATAGCTAGTTGCACAAGTGAGATCCTATGCCGGGTACCTGAGATGTTCACAGTAATATGGTGTAATACTGCAAGCACTGAATTCTGCATGCCAGACATAATAGTACTTCACAGTGTTGATTCTCAGCATTACTTTGCACCTTAGAGGATGAATGCGTTCTATGTATACGCATATAGGCAGCAAGTAAATACAGAACTGCATGGAGCAATTTGCATATAAACATATTCCCTATAGTACCTATAATTATTATATTTAATGGTTTTTGAGTAAACTATGCATCGTAATTCTCCTGACCAAATGAGCCACCTGTATAGAGGGTACATACCTGATGCCATTAGTAGAGCTCAATGCACATTTAAGCATCTTTTATAAAGAACTCCGGACCCTGTTATAAAGAACAAATCCTTGTGGATTTCATGGTTCTTTATATCAGGAGTCAACTGTATATACATACATATATATATATATATATATATATATATATATATATATATATATATATATATATATATATATGTATATATATCAAGGGAATAGCCAGCTATGAGGCAACCGAGGCATTTGCCTCGGCTGAAATTCTAACCATGACAAAAAAATTCTAGAGGATATTTGGAGAAGGGTAAAAACTGACAAAATGTGCCTCAGAGCACAAAGCTTTTTCATACTGAACTCAAGGACACACAAATATCCTTGAGATGATCCAATGTATTAGCTGAAGAAAACTCCAGAGTAGCCCAATTGGTTTGAGGTTTCGATCAGCTCCGCTCGATTCCGCCATATTTGTTCTAAAAATAGAGTTCACGTCAGCTGACCAGCCATATGTTGCTTGAATGATGCGCGTTGTGATCTAGTCTCGCGTAGCCAGACCCTACTCGCCCACACACGTGTGTGGGCGAATAGGGTCTGGCTACGCCCTTGTATATATATATATATATATACATATAATATTATGTATAATACCGTACGCTCGGAAATTTTTGCGGTACTAAACTTTCGCGGTTTTCGCGGTACTGCACGGCATCCGCGAAAATTAAATCCGCGAAAATCCTATACGACCCTTTATGTTCAGCGCTATGCACAGGAGTCTTAGCAAAGAACAAAGAAGCAGGAGTGTCAAACGTTTTGTATATTATACCGTTCGTTTTCTTGTCCGTTCCATATCCGACTAAAATCTGGAAGGCAGCTGGTGAAGATCAACTGCAACAATTTGCACTTGCATTGATAACCGTTCCACGGACTAACAACCACGCTAACCAACAGAGCAGCCATTTTTCAGTGCATAATTTATATAGGATTACATATTGTTGAACTAATATAAAATCCAATCTAAGATCCGCGAATAATTTAGTACCGCGAAAATCCTCCAGTGTTGCGTCCGCGAAAATTTAGTACCGCGAAAATTTCCGAGCACACGGTATTGCTTGAGCAATACATCAATGATGCAAATTATGAATAACTATATAATATAATATTCTCTTACAAATACTGATACTGAGTTCTTGACAATGTACTATAATTATACATTGTCAAGAATTCACTATGACTATATATGAGAAAGAATTGTGAAGCCCAAAACTATAATGTCTGGGTGCATGGCCATTTTTATATCACATCCTCAACCCTATGTAGGCCTGAAGCAGAACTTATTATTACCCATGATTTTACTGAGATTAGGGTTGGGAATCACTGTGGTTGTGAGTTAGGTGGACACACCCTGCACCACTCTTCAGCTGCTGCCCAGCCCTCGATCCTCATCTCATGGGGCTTGCAACCTCACAGACGGGCAAAACCTGATTGTTGTGTGATGTCTTGTACCCTTTGGGCCCTTGGGTGTTGTATGTGTGTGTGTGTGTGTGTGTGTGTGTGTGTGTGTGTGTGTGTGTGTGTGTGTGTGTGTGTGTGTGTGTATGTGTGTGTGTGCATGAGTGCATGAGTGCATGGTTGCATGATGCACTCATATGCATGTGTGCATGTGTGTTTGCATGATGCAAGTGCGCACATGTGTATGTGTATGTGTGTGTGTGTGTGTGTGTGTGTGTGTGTGTGTGTGTGTGTGTGTGTGTGTGTGTGTGTGTTTGTGTTTGTTCACGTGTGTGTGTGTGTGATTACATATGTGAGTCTGTGAATGCAGTGCACTTGCCAGGTGCATGATGCATTTTTTGCATATGTGCTTTGACTATTATATATGAGTATGCCCGAATTAACTAGTACTACCACAGGAAAATATTATTTTTGTAGCTTCCTTGTACAGTGTTTTAGCCAGAATTTTTCTGTAGCAGGGTAGTGAGGATTATAGCATAAGTCAGTAATTGCAGTACAGTGAATTCTTGCCACAATTTTTTTCATCTAAGTCAATGTAAAGCAAAATTAAATAATCCATGCACAAAAGTGATGGATTTCTGCCTCTGTGCTCATAATCCCCATGATCTCACACAAGAATTAAAGCAGAGTGGAGAGAATAAAAGCAGGGTGGGGATAATAATAGCAGGGTGGGGAGAATAAAATCAGGGTGCCCCCACCCTGCTACCCTGCTTTAGCTAAAA
>CAUJGJ010000114.1:278900-281400 GCA_963170055.1 Halisarca cf. caerulea
TTGGACGAGCGTTACACACCGGAAGTCCAAATGAAAACAATATAGGGGCTGCCACAGGCAGCCCTTAAAAAAACAATTATTGTACATTCTGTCATGCATGCACATTGTGGTAGGCACGTGCAAGAGGTATACACAAAACGTTACACCATACAGGAAAATGCAATTTGTGATCTATGCATGACACCCCATTGCCTACAGCAGCCCCTATATCCATGTATGCTCGGAAATGTACACTATAGTACTCCAAGCAACTCATTCCGTGCACATGCTGTCTTATATAATTAATATTGTTGACTCTCCACTCCCTTCTAACAGAATGTTTCATGTCCTCCCCCTGTCTGCCCTCCATTTCGTGAGCTTGTTGTGAGACCTGCCGATGGAGAGTGCTGCCCCGAACATGCAGTTCTGCAGCCACAGATGTCCTCCTCCATGTACAAGATAGCTGTGTAAATGGGATGCCAATGCCTTGTGCTCTACGTGAGTTCTGTTGGTGTGTTTTGTAGTATACACCCACCCACTGGCACATGCCACAGACCACACATCTGATTAAAGTACTTTGTACCTTGAGGATGAGTATGTTCTGTACTACATTCTACTCATAGGCAGCAGGTAACCACAAAACTGGAATAATTACATAAACGTACTCAGTGAACATATTTACTACCTATTTTCTGGATTTTGAGTAGCATGCATCGTAATTCTCCTGACCATATGTGCCACCTGTATTGAGGGTGTATACCTGATGATATCAGCAGGATTCAAAGTGGTACTGATGTATATAGTACGTACACACAGGATGGACTTACGTGTAAACAAGGTGGACTTCGTACAGCCTCTGAAGCATTCAGTACGCTTTCATATTTGTAAAGTCTGTAGGTTTTACTGTAGTTCGTACACTTTTATAAATACCGTGCAGCGGGGAATCCTTGAGAGGTTTATTTTTGCTCGCAAATGGCTAAATTTGTGAAGATTATACTGAGAATGCCTGCAACTTACTATACTAATCCGTGTATGTCCATGGAAATGGACGATTACATTAAAAACATGTATTTTGTAGTTATTCCTCCATCTGCAGGAGGTGTCTATGTTTCAGCACTGCTCTTCAATCTCAGAGTCTCGTCTTGCGCAATCCAGACCATTGTCCACCAAGTTGAACATGAATGCACTAAATATTGCCGACAAGAAGCTGCACATCTCATGTCTTCTTGCTCTTCACAAAGCACATCACAGACACAGGACTGTATGCGTGGTAGTTATCAAAATTTTTCGGATGAACAAAGGTACAGATTGCGACCAAGTATGCTTTGATCTCAGTTACCAAAATGGCAATCAAATGATTTTAAAGCTTTGAAACGTTGACCCGAAGAAAAAGAAGACTTAGTACAGTTAAACATTGTGAATAAACACTTATATTAGAGAAATGCGTATACAAGAGGAATTTATTTATAGTAAGTAATTTGATATTGGTGACCTGATCTTAAGAACTCCACAGTATATATAATATGTGCCATACATTGTGGGATTGTTCACAAATAGCCATTTTCCAGCTCTTACTGAACTAAACTGAGTGTCCCATGTATTACTACTAGACTAAGTGCTTAAATGTCCAATGAGTATGGAATTCAGTGCCCATATATACTTCACTATATGCCCTCTGATTCACTGCATGCACTGTCAGTCAAACTCTGTTAAGACCTTCCCGGGTTAGTAAGTACCTCTGTCCCTACCTCGTGTAATAGCATTGAAAAGACCTTGGATAGTAAGTACCTCTGATAGTGAGTACATGTTTTGCCATCTCTTGAGGGTACTTACTGTCCAAGTGCTAGTTCTACTGTACTTCAGTAGTGCATTCATTGTCGTTCCTGTTTGTCTCTCTGTCTCTCCTATAATGCAGTCCCTCCGGTGGTTCCTGTGTGAGTGATTGTAATGTGACAACATGTAAGGCCTGCTACTATTCTGAGGAGCCTCCTCGCTCTCTCCCTACTGGTTGTGAAAAGTACAATTGTGAGGCGGTGAACGTTGATGCCAATCGTCTTATTAAGTGTTTCACTAGGTTTGGATGGTGCATTGGAAAGCAGGATAAATTCATGGCAATATATGGGAAGGTGAGTATGAACTTGTGTGTATGTGTGTGTGTGTGTGTGTGTCTGTGTGTGTGGGTGTGTGTGTGTGTCCGTGTGTGTGTGTATATAGTGTGTGTGTGTCCGTGTGTGTTTGTATAGTGTGTGTGTGTCCGTGTGTGTGTGTGTATGTGTGTGTGTGTGTGTGTGTGTGTGTGTGTGTGTGTGTGTGTGTATGTGTGTGTGTGTGTGTGTGTGTGTGTGTGTGTGTGTGTGTGTGTGTGTGTGTGTGTGTGTGTGTGTGTGTGTGTGTGTGTAGTGCACTTGCCGGGTGCATGGTCTGTCATCATTTTCATGTGCGCTTTGACTATAATATGAGTATACCAGACTTAACTCAGCACTACCACAGAAATTACTATATTGTGATTCAGTATTCAGTA
>CAUJGJ010000114.1:293900-296400 GCA_963170055.1 Halisarca cf. caerulea
TAGCAGCAGTCACAGTTGATGGTTCACTGGCTGCATGTGGTAGGAGTATAGCATTTATAACCTTAGGACAAACAGCCAACACAGTATTATATTGGTAGGATATTTTGAGGATAGGTCGGCCATTTCTGACTATCATAATAATATACATAGATCAGTACATGCATGCATACACAATCCAATATGGAATCTTTAGCACTGAATTTAGCCTGCCAATTGTGTCCGTACTATTGTATTTGATACATATTATATTTGTATAGACAAGGGCTGGCACAATACCATGTGAACCTGATCTGTAATCCATATCCTACAAGTTGTGTTTGGTGTTTGGCTGTTTAATACTTTCAAAGTAGACTTGCTCAGCTGCATATGTGTGGGTCAGAAAATATGCATGATTAGTAAACACAATGATTAAATGCTCCCTTAAATAACATGTACAAGACTATCCTAGCATATCTCCCTGTGGGACATGTATATGTGGACTTGTTGTCTATTCCTACAGAGTGCATCATCAACGGTACCTCTTATGAACCAGGTGACAAGTTGCCTCTAGGAGACCCCTGCAGTCTCATGTGGTAAGAAGTAATAAACATAAACACATGCACACACACACACACACACACACACACACACACACACATGCACACACACATTTACACACACATGCACTAACATATGCTTGCATGTATATACTCACACACACAGACACACACAACTGTATGCAAAATATTATATATACACAAGCACACAAATACATGCAGATGCACAAGGCACATGTGTGTCTCCCCACACACATGTACGTATGCAATTTGCTGTATAATCCTGGGTGATGGCTCTGAAGGTGATATTAATAATATTTTTGAGTAGTGATGTAGATAGATACAGATTTATTGCTATTAAAACAGCAATTGTCCAGGAGGGCTGTGCGCGAAGGGGGTGGGGAGGGGGGGGGAATTTAAGCGAGGGGCTTCCTTGTGAAAACAAGCCATGCATGGAGGGTGCTGTGTATCAGTGTTCTAATGTGTATATAAACAGTAGTAGATATAGCGCAGAGAGTATAGTGAGAGGCATCACCAAGGATTGAGGAGCACCACTTTCTTTCAATATTGTATACAAAGCCTTATTTTCACCTAACTTTGCAAAGTTGCCACACAGAAGTTACCTGCAGGATTGCGTGCATGTTATTGCGTTAACTAATTCTGACTTGCACTTTTTGTACTTCTGATGCACTTTTTATAGTGTTTGTACCAATGAAAGAAGAGTAGCTTGCGTAGTGAGTTAGTGTATGGACCTTTGTTTTGGCTATGTAGTGTGGACAGTCTGTGTGCAAACAACGTATATAACATGTATGTGTACACCAGACATATGTGCATACATTTCATGCACTTACTGGTGAAGCTGATCATGTATTGCGTGTATATCTTCAAATAGCCGGGTCGTGTTGGCTGCCGTGGTCCAGAACCCTGTCCATCCGGTACCAAGCTGGTAACTGAGACTGTACCTGGAGAATGCTGCAAGAAGTACACGTGTGCTAACGTCACATGTGAGGTTGATGGTGTCAGCTACTCAGTGGGAGATAACATACCAAAGGAGAATCCTTGTAGATTGTGGTGAGCTCACCTAGCTGTACACTCCAGCTGCCTGTAGATTACACACGCTCTGTAGTAGGATTTGCTTACAGTGTTGTTTAAAATAAAACTTTAGGCCAATGTGAAGTGTACAGATATCTCATTAGATTAAACATTAGCTATTCAAGGTTCTTCAAATGTCATTGCATGAGATGAGTACATTCAGTCCAGGAGTACTTACTAACTGAGGTACTTACTGAAAGAGTTTGACTGTAAATTCAAAAACTTCACTGTAACAGGTGTGCATGTGTTCAGCTCAACAAATGCCACTCCCAGGAATATGGTAATACAGATAAACCTCTAACATATTATAGTGTGCAGACTCTCCAAAATAAGCAGGCGTCAGTGACAGGTCCCACAAAATCAGGTTCACATGACAAATATATTGAGATAAAGAGAGCGGAACGCTTTGCTGTGTCTGTTTTACATGTTTATTATATATCATCTCATATTCTGCAGCCATTGTGGAGCTGATGGAGAAGAAGTGTGTGGAGTAAGTACACGTGTGTACATGTAATTGTTGTTTCGTAGCATTTAGCCTTTATCATAATGCCTTTCATTATAGTTTTGTAGCACTAGTTCATAAACCAATTGCATAGTGTGTACTTCTACTGTAACCGTGCCATGCAGGCTACAACTCCTGCTGGCTCACAGAAATGGTGGGCCCTCATTTATCCGATTGCATCCCTCTCTCATAAACTGTGCTAAATAAATCAGGTGTTGGATGAGTCAGGTTAGATTTTACACCACTCATCAGTGACGGGGATTAATAGCAAAGTGTCGATAAACGAGGTGTGACTGTATCATATATTTTGTTGCTATTGTGTCATAAGTGGGGTAGAATGTTGTTAATGTATGATATCCCCAGAATGCTG
>CAUJGJ010000114.1:313900-328900 GCA_963170055.1 Halisarca cf. caerulea
GGAAGTGAACACTTATTGCAAGCTCTGCAACATGCAGTTTAGTCTTAACTGAGAGAACCATTCATCCAGACTTTATGGAGTGGGAGAATAGGGGATAGGGTGTTCATTTTTGAACATTTAAAGTATTGCAATGTTTCAAATGTACAGATAAATTGCCGCACAGTGGCCCCTGCAAGCATTCCTGCCTTTTGGGTGCATGTGTGGACAGAGGAGCTTCCCTTTATTGGGACTTCCAAGCTTATAGGATCTAGAGATGTCTTCACAGAATGGCAGTGCTAAATACTCTGAGGCTGCCCTTCTTTTGAGTGACTTTTCACTGCATGTGAGAGGATTAGTCAATCAGAGGGTGCAAATCAATGAATACACACAATAAGTTGATGTACATGCTAAGATGGTGTGTTAGACAATGATAACACAATGATATATACCAGTCGATAGAGACCACTCACAGGGTGCATGCTCTGCGTATACAGGCAGTCCTTTTACATTCAGACAAGATTCCCGCATGCATCACTGAGCTGGCTCACGGGTGGAACTCCATGTTCTCCCTTGTATGGATTTGCATGTGAACCTGTGTATTGGTGCCAATCTCCATCTTAATTACCCATTGCATGCAAACAGACTTAAACTTGTATTATTACGTCTCAAGTGTTTATTTCTTCTTGCAGTGTTTGTGGAGGAGATGGCGAAGTCAAATGTTTTGTGAGTGGTTGTTCCATGCATTCAAGTATATGGATGCACATGTACTCATACGCACACATGTATATACACACACACAACACACACACACACACACACACACACACACACACACACACACACAGACACACACACACAGACACACACACACACATACACACACACACACACAGAGACAGACAGACAGACAGACACACACACACACATACACACACACACACACACACACACAGAGAGAGAGAGAGAGAGAGAGAGAGATTAACTGTAATTTTCTCTATACAATATTGTTCTGATATATCTGAAGCATTCACACATGTCATAAATTCGGGATAGTCCAAGTTGGAACACTATTTGCAGTATTGTTTCTGTATGTCAAATACTGCAGCTCATTGTTTAAATTATATTAATTTTGTAGACTGCAACTTGTCGACTGACTAGCTCTTGCGGAGGTCTACCTTTGGAGATACCAGAAGGAGAATGCTGCCCTAAATGTCCAGGTATGAGGTGTAGTCTTTTCATTCAGTGAAATTTACGATATGAAATCCTTCAAAAGAAGATCTTCTTAGCATTTCTTTATAGTCTGATCATTATGATAATATTATTTACTTCTTATTTGTTTATTATGTATCTCGTACATTGTTATTTGTGCCGTTACTAATGCACTAATCCCTACTCCGTCATCTTGTTTTGCCATTATATTGAATATTATAATGAAACCTCCACTAAAGACACCTCCGACATGCAGCCACATCCTTTAACAGGGCACCATTGTCTCGAATACCTCTAAGATTGGGACACCTCCACGAACAGGATAGTTAGTGGAGGCTGGTCCCAATGGTGGCCTATTGTAGAGGATTCATTGATCTGTACAGTAATCTCCAGCCTTGCTACAACCACTGTGTCTACGAATACGCATGCATGTTTGTATTGACCAAGGCTAGCAGTATACTACAGCAGCCTGATCTGTACTCCATCATCCTACAAGTTTTGTTTGGTTTTTGTCTGTTTTGTCATGTTTTTAAAGTAGATTTTTTTAGATTTTTTTGTGTGTACGTATGTATGTATGTCTGTGTCTGTGTGCGTGTGTGCATGAGTGTGTGTGCGTGCGCACGTGTGTTTGTGTGTGTGTGTGTGTGTGTGTGTGTGTGTGTGTGTGTGTATGTGTGTGTGTGTGTGTGTGTGTGTGTGTGTGTGTGTGTGTGTGTGTGTGTGTGTGTGTGTGTGTGTGTGTGTGTAAAGATACATTCATAGTATTGACATTACACAAAATTCTTGAATGACATGTCAGGGTTCTATCCAGTGATATGAAGAGAGATCCAATAGCTGCAACCTCGAAAAATTCCAGTTGTATGTAGTGCAAATGACTATAGAGAAGGCCCTACCTGATTGTCAAAATCAACTTTGAATGATCTAAAATGGCCACACAGTCCACCTAGAACCTAAAACTCAAATTTTCACTGGGGGAGCGTACCCCAATGCAGTTCCCCATAGTTATACACTTTGCAATACCATATATTGTGTCATGGTGAGCAGGTAGATTAAAGGATAAAAAGTGGGCTATAAAAGCTCTACAGTCCACTTTAGATTTACTATACAGCACACTTGCAATCAAGGTTCAGCTCTACAGCACACTTGTAATCAAGTCATTAAGAAGTCCTGACAAACCATTAACTTCATTTCCCTTGACCTCTCACCATTGTGCAAGATCACTGGCCAATGTATAGGACAAATTCATTAGTACCATCCCATGACACAAGTTAGTTGTATCCCTCCCAAGTGGGATGTGCAGCCATACAATCACACTTTTCTTTAATCACCTCGAACTGATGCCCTCAGTGATAAGGAAAAGTGTGATTGTATAATTAACTGTACATCCCACTTGGGAGGATACAACTAATACGTACATCTGATTTACTGTACTTCATGTGTTTTATTGACATCTAGGATCATATCTGCACCTTACTAGTACTGTACTTTGTAGTCGCCCTCCTGATCATTAGTGTGTGTGCAAGACTATACTATAGAGTATGTACACTTGTTGTCTATTCCTGTAGTTTGTGACATCAACGGTACCTCTTATGAACCAGGTGACAGGTTGCCTCTAGGAGATCCCTGCAGTCTCTTGTGGTAAGAAGCTATGAGTACACACTCTAACACACACACACACACATACACACACACACACACACACACACACACACACACACACGTACACACACACGCACATGCACACACATTATTGTTACAAATACTGCAATTATTGTTTAAGAGGTGGACGATTTTTGTTACAGCCGATTGTAAGAACAAGCCAGAGAGGGTACTGTGTATCATAATGTATTGTACTGATGCGTAAATGGTAGGAAATTGACGTGGGTATATGTTTAGAGGCATCATGCAATGAGTGAGGGTTGCCACTTGCCTGTCAATGCCGGTACATAAAGCCTCGGTTTCACCTAAACTTGCAAAATTGCAGAATGCATGGAATTTGCCTGATTGTATGCATAATCAATTGTATTCTTACACTTTTTGTACTTCCGATCCACTTTTTAGCACTTGTACCAACGAAAGAAGAGTAGCTTGTCATGTGAGTTGGTGTATGTTAAACTGTGTATAGTGTATGTGCATATGTGTGCACTAGACATAAGCTGAAATCTCCGACAATAGACACTCCAAAACATTAGTACTGTAACAGAGAATCTTTGGACAAAGGACATGTCTCAGTCATCCCAAACTAGTTTCTTTCTATAATTCCACCACATTTTGAACCTCCCAAAGAGGGCAACCTCCTTACAAAGGACAAAGGAGGCTGTTCCAAAGTGTCCTTTATTTGGAGATCTCTGTATATCTCTTCGGCTGATAATACATTGTATGTATAATATCTTCAAATAGCCAATTGCCGTCCGCTGTGCTGGTCCAGTACCCTGTCCATCCGGTACCAAGCTGGTAACTGAGACTGTACCTGGAGAATGCTGCAAGAAGTACACGTGTGCCAATGCCACATGTGAGGTTGATGGTGTCACCTACTCAGTTGGAGATGGTATACCACAGGAAGATCCCTGCATTTATTGGTGAGTATACCTGACAGTGTACACTCCAGGTGCCAGTAGAACGCACATCTTGTAGCGTACGTAGCAATAGAATGGTTTAGTAAACAAGTAGCATCGTTTGAACGATGATGTCCACAGTGGCTTTAGTCACAGGTCTTGGCCAAGATGCATGATATAGCTACAGCTGTGCTCTTCCTTTGCTGGCTGCAGAGTGTACGATATACTTAACAGATGATCATTCTCGGAAGGGAAACCTAAGGTTGATCTCCTTAGATAATGAGCAGCATGTTAATAGAGTACTGTGAATTCTTGCTAACCCGCCACCACTTTATCTTCCAAAACCTTTTATCTCCTGTTTATTTTGTGCATAATATTATTATTATTATTGATTGAAATGGCTGCATATGTATTGATTTGGATAAGGGGTGCTTAGGCACTTGAAGGTGACAATAAGTGATCTTCCTGTCTGCAGTACAGTAACAAATTTTAATGGCTAGGTGGTCCCTTTGGAGTATGACATCATTAGGTGATAGTTTGATAGTATGTTGTGTGTCGAACTCAATAGGATCTTTCTGCCATAAAAATCGGCAGTAATAGGCGCCCTCAGAATCCTGTTAACATTACAAGTAGAGTAACATTGAGAGGGCAGAATGCTTCTGTTTGTACGTCTGTTTTACATGTTTATCTTTGCTATTCTGTAGCCACTGTGCAGGAGATGGAGAGGTGGTCTGTGGGGTGAGTACATGCGTGTATATATTATTGCTTCTTTGTACCGTTAAACCCTTATGTCCTTAGTTTGTAGCATTAGTCGTAGTAATCCCACATCGTGTATACAAACTACATTAGCCTACAACTCTTGCATGCTTCACAGAAACTGCTTAGCTACTATTGAGTCACAAGTATAGTAGAATGTTGTTCAGGTATGATATATATCCTCACAATGCTGTTGGGGTTAGCCTATATTTGGTTACAGTGGGCTTCCTAGTGATCTTATGTGAGGACTAAAGGTTTCTCCACTTAGAATATCACATGCAGTCAAACTCGGTCAGTAAGTACCTGGGATACTGGACATACTCCTGAATAGTAATTGTACTATTCATTCTATCCCTACCTCATGTACAATACAGAAAACAACACCGATAGTATTAGTACACTTTTACTATAAGTACTGCTGATAGTAAGTACTTGTTAATCAGCCCTTGATGGTACTTACATTAACCAAGTTCATCTGTTACGTTAACACAATTATTTGACATTTACATAAATATTAGTCAATGACATGTACGTATGTAGGCGAGTGTGGGTTGATTATTCCCCTACCTTCTACTGTATAGGCAACAGGTTGTCCCCTCATACAATGTGCACCTGGTACAGTTCTGGTTAAGACAGAAGTGCCAGGACGGTGCTGTCCAGAATTGGACTGTGTTAACATCACATGTGAGGTTGATGATGTGACGTACCAACTTGAAGACAAAGTTCCACACGAGGATCCTTGTTTCTTCTGGTGAGTTACAGGTGGGAAATATGTTTTGCATGCATAGTGTTTGGTGATACATCTGTGCACTAGCTTGCTCATGATCACCAAACACATAAATTATAATATAGATGTGCACACACACCCGCACACACACACACACACACACACACACACACACACACACACACACACACACACACACACACACACACACACACACACACACACAACACACACACACATCACGCACACACACACACACACACACACACACACACACACACACACACACACACACACACACACACACACACACACACACACACACACACACACACACACACACACAAACACATAATATTATACACACTCATGCACTCTTTTCTATACATCTAATTCATGCAGTCATTGTGCAATCGATGAAGGTGCAAAAGGACGTGTCATTTGCGCAGTGAGTTCTAATTCATTCTGAGATTAACCACTGTGACATTATGCTTGTTTACATGTCAATTGTTGAATGTATACATAATACTGTGCTGTCATCTTATACATTACTGCATCATCTTGACGTAATTGTTTCTAAATGATAGTATGTAGCTATATATACAGTATATGAGCACATTACCAAAAGTTTATCTATCCACCATGGTTTGCGTCAGTGGGTAACACTGTGTTAGTGAGCTGTGACAGTGAGCAACAGTATAGTGTTATTCAAGGCTAAGGTCATATAGTTCCTCCTGCAGGCATGATCTGGAAAGTAGCCTGCAAAGTCTACATGAGTGTATTGTCTTTGAGGAAGTATGCTATTGATATATTCAGTGGGATCTCTGAATACCAGACATTGTAAGACAGCCTATTCTTGTCCTTGCCTTGTCTTGCCTCAGTACTGACAGCAATGCATACACCAACAAGTAGTGAACAATGTGTGTTTACACATGGGGTAGAATGGCAGGCCTGTAGGAAAGTGGCAGAGGGCATCCAAACTCTGTTTATGGTTGCAATCAATGTTACATCAGTCCCGATACAGTGGAGTCTGGACAAGTCAAATCATTAAGGACAGCAAAATTATAATTCCACTTATCAGAACTTTTACTTAACAGAATTTGTTTATGCTAGTTTTAATTGAGCAGGACAAACAAACTCATTCAACTTTTCCCAAAAATCAAGGTTACCAAGACTTAGTTCTACTTAAGTGGACTGCTCTATGAAGTCTATAGGAGATGGAAGTCTATGAATTTAAGCTTTTTTGGCAATATCCTTTATAAGTTTGGTGAAACAAAGTGGTATAGGGCTATTACTGGCCCTGGATACATAGGATAAGCTTATTAAATTTAATTGAGGTCGGGGAGTCTTTAGCTATAATAAGGTTACCACATACACTAGGCACCCTGCCAGCAGTGCAAACAACAAGTAAAAAATATAATGAAGTAAACAAGTAATTCTTGTAAAAAACGTGGGCTGCCGCCCCTCGCCCCGAATTGCTTGCGAATATGTCGTACTAAACCTTGGCTGAAACTCTGCCACAATACAGTGAATTGTCGTCAAAATTTTGACAAAGGCAAAAAATACAAAGCTGAGGGATAAAACTCCTTTGTAAACCTGATACCATTGTTGCGGAGATAAACCGTTGCTTGTTAAAGCTCTCCTTTTCCTCCAGCATCCTACTTCCTGTTGCATACATGTATATTCATACGAATCGAGCGGTGCACATGCGGAATATGTAATGAGAATTATGTAGCATAATGTTCTGCGGCAGCCCCTAAAGAGTGGACGTGAGTATGTATTTACTTCGTCTGCAGCTGGTTACAAGAATGTTAGTGTTAATGTACATCAAACAATTGCAAATAATAATTCATGTATTCTTGGAAAACTCTGTTCACCCTGGTTCATTCCTGTAGGCTGTATCGTGTGCTCGGCCCAGTTGTGCCCCAGGTCTTGAGTACCACACCAGAGAAGGCGAATGCTGTGGAAAGTGCAGATGTGTGGTGGACGAGGTTGCCTATGACATTGGAGACAAAATACCAAAGAATAGCCCTTGTGAATCCTGGTCAGTCTTGAAGATAATGTTTAATATAAATGTGGTAAATACACAAGTTTTTGTGTTACACCACAAAGCCAGTCTTCTCTGTTATTCTCATAATATATTAGTTGTTGTCCCTCCCAAGCTTGATATGCAGCTAATACAAACACGGTTCTTTGATCACTGAGGGTGTTGTACTGCTACTCATCCTGCTTGGGAGGGACACATGTAAACTGTGTCATGTGATTGCAGTATGAGGAATTTGTCCCATACATGGATGGCAAGTGATCTTGCACCATGGTGAAAGGTCAAGGAAAATGAAGTTATTGTTTGTCAGAAGGCTTAATTACTTTATTACAAGGATGCTGTAGAGCTGACTCCTTAATTGATTGCAAGTGTACATGTCCTGTATATATAGCCAATCAGAATTGGTTTCACAAACCACTTATTTCCTTTGATCTTTCAACTTGGCATGACACAACAAGTCTGAAATTCCAGCAGACATCGTATATATAGGATTGGTATGTTATGCGAAGTAAATGTTATGCGATTTTGACTACCACAGACACTATGCATTTGCAATATTCTCAACATGCAGGATTGTGTGGTATCAGAAGTGAAGCATGGTGCGATTAATATTTAATTATTATGTGATTTTCTTTAATTTAAAAATAGCATAACTAAAGCTACAGCATAAATTTCCATTCCTACGCTATTTGTGGGTATTCAAAAGTCAGTCAACTTATTTATGTGGACAGGTGGTTCACTTGAATCACCTTTTGGCAGATGACATTTCCCCAGCAGAACACATAAGTAATGCATAATTATAGTATAGACTTGTATAAGCTTTACGTGTGATGTCGATTTTACAGAGCTCTCTTGTTTAGCCTCTTCTCATCTTGTCCTCCCTACAGTGAGTGTACTGAGTCAGGGCTAGCTTGTACGGTTAGTTTAGTATGTGCATGTGTTGTGATTGTAGGTTTCGACCTTTACCTATTCGTTCTTGTACTGCATGTTGGGTTGTCGTTATAATGTTCACTTTCCACTCCCTTCAGAGTATTTCTTGTCCTCCCCCCCTTGTCTGCCCTCCGTTCCATGAACTCGTTGTGAGACCTGTCGAGGGAGAGTGCTGCCCTGAACAGATGTGCAGCCAGAGATGTCCTCCTCCCTGTACAAGAAAGCTGTGTAAATCCAATGCCAATGCCTTGTGCTCTACGTGAGTTCTGTTCAGATCTTCTGTAGTATGCCCACATCCACTGACACTTGCTCCAGACCACACATCTTCTGTACAGCACCTCAGAGGATGAATGTTCTGCATGTACTACATACTGTGTATGCAGCAGGTAAACACAGAACTCTTTCAATACCATTGAATGAGTTCTGGTGTGAAGTTGTGGTGGTGTTCACTGATTGTGAGTACATATTATCAGTTTGCCATCCCTTGAGGGTACTTAGTATCCAGGTTCTACAAGCTAAGCATCATTTGTTGTAGTTTACCTTTCCTCCTCTCTCGTAACGCAGTCCCTCTGGTGGTTCCTGTGTGAGTGCTTGTAATGTGACAACATGTAAGGCCTGCTACTATTCTGAGGAGCCTCCTCGCTCCCTCCCTACTGGTTGTGAAAAATACAACTGTGAGGCGGTGAAAAACGATGCCACTCGTGTCAGTAAGTGTCTTAAACTCTTTGGACGGTGCATTGGAAAGCAGGATAGAAAGCAATATGGGAAGGTTAGTCTGCACCTGTGTGCAGAGCTAGAGATAGCTGCCTGCCATCTGCCATTTTCCGAACAAAACATGAATATGGCTGACCAAAATTGAGTTGGGTCAGCCATTTGGCTGACTACTAAAAACTGGGAGTTGAGTCTCTGTTATTGGCTATTACAGTTGAGTGTCAATTTGTGCACCAATCTCAAGGTTCAGTACTGAAGATTCCTTATGTACACACATATGTAATCGTACATAATCAGTGATGGTCAGAAATGGCTGACCAATCTTCAAAATGTACTATCAATTTAACACTGGATCAGCCGTTTGTCCTAGCAAAGGCTAAATGCTATTTCTACCACTGTGTGTGTGTACATGTGTACAGGTATACAGGTGTGTATGTATGTGCATGTGCGTGTGAGTGCATTTGTGTGCATGTGTGTGCCCATGTGCGTGCATGTGTGTGCATGTGTGTGTGATTGTGTGTGTATATGTGTGTGTGTATGTGTGTGTGTGTGTGTGTGTGTGTGTGTGTGTGTGTGTGTGTGTGTGTGTGTGTGTGTGTGTGTGTGTGCATGTGTGTGTGTGTGTGTGTGTGTGTGTGTGTGTGCGTGCATGTGTGTGTGTGTGTGTGTGTGTGTGTGTGTGTGTGTGTGTGTGTGTGTGTGTGTGTGTGCGTGTGTGTGTGTGTGCATGTGTGTGTGTGTGTGTGTGTGTGTGTGTGTGTGTGTGTGTGTGTGTGTGTGTGTGTGTGTGTGTGTGTGTGTGTGTGTGTGTGTGTGTGTGTGTGTGCATTCATGCTTGCATGGTATGCACATATAATTATGGTGGTGTTCATGAATCGAGGTTTGTGAAAGTGTGTGTACATGTGCGCATGTGAACCAACATGTAGCAGCTTTGTACGCTAGTTTTCTACAATACTGTGGTTGTTGGCAAAGTTCATAAGCACCAATCTGAACATTGTAGCCTCACAAGTGGTATGTACCTGCAACATGACATGGAGTGTGTTTCATGTATAGCGTATCGTATGCAAAATGTCATGTATCTCAATTTTAGAGGCAATACGTGCATGTGTGTTCACGCGTATACACAGGGTATTTATAACAGCCCGTAAGAAAAACGACAAAATGGCCGTCGGTGAGAAGTTGCACATTTTCTTGGCGTTTTTTTTTCTAAATACGAATAAATGGTAGTTTAATTTGCATGTCAGATTAAAGTTACACATATGTTAGCTGCTACAAAGTTATATATATAATGGTAACTCTTTCTCAAAGGAAGAAAAACAGCGCTGAAAAATGCTGTTCATTACGAACTTTCCCTTTGCCACGGGGTGAAATCATTGAGGATTTTCATGAATTTAACATGAAGAAAGGACAAAGTGGCAAACCATATGAAAATCGCTTGGAGAACAGCCGCTAATTTGTGACGTTGAAAATAAGCCACGTCCACAATCCAAGTAAGCCACGGACGGTTATAAATGCCCAGTGTATATTCACATGATTGAGCTTTCCAACTATGTCCAAGTAGCCTATTACAATCTAGCATGACATGTCCCCAATAAATTTGCCAAATATATATATGCATAGTTTACACATGCACACATGTATGTTTGATATGTTTTATCTTCTTGTAGTAACCCTTTAATTGTACCGTGGTTCATATGTAGGGTTACGCGTTAAAAAATGGCCGTCCATACATTATAACCTGCCGTATTTTTGCTGACATAATTACACTATTACGGTATATAAATGTGCGGATGCATTCATATATCATGAGTACATCCCCTATAAGCAGTTTATGCATCAGATTCATATCAATTCAGTTCTAGATCTGGTATTATGTGATAGTTTGCTTTTTTGTCTTTATCCTCTTTGAAGCCTGAAAGTAGCATTGTCAGGCCGAGGAACTTCAAGTGCTACGCTTACCCTTGTGGGGAATGAGTGGTCATGGATTGGAACAGGATTCTGGGATCTGGCCTTCAACAACAATAAAATATAACCAATTAAAGCAGCTATGGTTTACCAATATATTATTACCAATTTATATTAGCTAGTGTAGTAATCTCGTGCTATAATAGTGTTGCCTATTAATCATCTGATTTGTACAATGAATCAAATTAATTTTGCATCCGATTCTGGGTTATTCCCAAGTATATATATATGTGCATGTGTGGATGATGTGAGAACAAATGCATGTGTGTGTGGTATATATTGTACAAGAAACAGGAAGTTAGCACAAGCAATAAGTACAGGGAACAATAACTTAGTTACGAGCTATAAAAATTATATTAAACTGGATGTTACTAGCATCAATTGCAATGGGATTAGAAATACTGAACACACAGTGAATAACAAATAAGTACATGTACTTATGTACTTAATGCTTTATACTAAGTACACACATTGCTCAACACCGAACACACTCACTGCTCAATACTGAACGCACTCACTGCTCAACACCGAGCACACTTAGTGCTCAACACCAAACACTCACGCTCTACACCAAGCACACTCACTGCTCAACGCCAAACACACTCACTGCTCAACACCAAACACACTCACTGCTCAACACCAAACGCACTCACTGCTCAACACCAAACACACTCACTACTCAACACCATGCAAACACACTCACTGCAACACCAAGCACACTCACTGCTCAACACCAAGCACACTCACTAGCTGCTTAACACCGAATCCTAGCTCCACTCCATTCTCTTTGTATGTCTCAAAAATTGTCTCCTTATGTTGACCAATGGTCTGTCCCTTGTCAATGATGATCTCAAACAGCTCCTTACAGTGCTACAGGAAAGTAAACAACAACAAAACCACTTTGATTGAGAAGAGAATGTTGGCCTGAAACAAGCAATACCTCAATTAAGTGCGTGGGATTCTCGATCTGAATCTGCTAACGAGTAGAAGACGTTGACAAAATTAGTAAACCTCGACTCGTTATGATTATAATTATTGCCAATTAGTATAAAATAAACTTCAAACCAACGATCAATTATAAAGAAGACATTGTATCATAACAACAATATAAAAACCATTTGAATATAACAAAAATTTAATGATGTAGGAATAAAATCGTTAATCATGGATATGAAAAAGCACTTGAGCAATTAGGGTAGGGTTGTTTGCTACACAGGGCTGAACTGGCATAGGGATCGAGTCATTCATATATAGGGCTAGACAGGCATAGGACTACATAGATATACATAGGGATAGGCATACATAGAGCTAGACAGACATAGAGCTAGACAGAGGTGGATTGGACTGGCCCGGGTACAGTGTGGAAGCTCCTAAATCCAACAGCTACAATATAACTAATGCAGGATGTAGGAATCTCCACACTGTATCCAATACAATGTACCTCTGTCTAGCTCTATGCCTGTCTAGCTCCACGTATGCCAAACCCTATGCCCTATAGCCTATGCATGTCTAGCCCTATGTATGTGTATCCCTATGCCCGTCCAACCCTGTGTAGCAAACAACCCAACCTCAGTTATCAAATTTTATCCTTACATTTTTTTTTCATTTTTAGATGGCTTCTATATGGTTGATGTCCTTATATATTTGTTTTGTTGTAAATGATAGGTTATAGGTAGCGGTTGCCATGCAACACCATATATCCACATAACAGATATTTCGACCAAAATAATGTCATTGTTTTACATCTTTGTGACTAGCTAGAGGTTGGCCAAGAAACCACTAGGGCAATGGCCCTATACGGCCCCTGGTGTCTCCTACATGCCTGAGTATTATATTTGTGTATAGGTCTAGCGAATTGATCAAGTAATGGGAAAACTAATTTTGAAATCACAATTTGAAGGCTTTTGCACCAAATTTGGCTATCAGCTTCCGAATAACGACCATTTTGAATTCTGAAGTTGCATGTGACTAAAATTGCATAAGATCACGTTTTTAAAATGGTAGAGCTCATGGTAGATCTAGAAGTAGAAATGATCAGTTTCTAGTACATAATATTATTATCCATTAGTGTTGTGCGATTAAATCGATTATTAGATTAATCGATTTGTCACAAATCGTAATCGTTGCAATCGATTGCCATGAGAAATCTACAATTACTTGAACAAATTGCAAAACAGCATAGGACATGGATAAAATATAGAACAACTGACACTGAGCATGTGCAGTTAGATAGCACTGAAATAGAGTGTGGAAAATGGCTGAAGAATCTGAGGACCTGCTAGCAACAGCCAATTTAAAACCTCTCAAGAATAACACCAATGACATTATCGCTGCTCAGAGAACATGTCTGGACACTGAAAACACATCCATGTTGTGTTTTTTGGCTGAAAACTTGTATGATGTACTGATTGTGGTGGATACTTTTTAAAACAGATCTCAATTTGATGCTGCGTTTTTAGACTTTTAGCTTTTCTTTTTAGTTTGATTACCTACAGCTTTTGTGTTGATTAATCGAAGTATCGTGATTACTTTCACTGTTGATTAGTAGTAATCGGCAATGGTGATTTTTTCATTAATCGCACACCACTATTATCCATACATAATAAGATACTCATCTTACCAATAATATTATATCATTTGTTTGATGATATCATCAGTAATGATCAAGTGGCCAGACTGGTTTCTTAAAGCTTCCTACGGGCCTGATATTACTGATAGCAAGTACAAGCCAGCGTAGCCCAAGTATGCATAGATCTATATAGTATAACAAACCACCGTATCTTGTTCTTAGACAAGCATTTTTGGTGAATTGACTTTCAAGCCTAGTGGCCCTACATCCCATGCATTATTTTACACGGGTTGTAAGTTTATTAATTTGTGGTTTGAATTATTTTAAGTTATTTTCAGTGACAACTTGCTCACAAGTGAACATAGCCTATTGATCTGAATATTCTTAAAGTTTCACTGAAACCTAGCACATGAGAGGGACAACATACAGGGTTTCAAATCAGAATGTGACATGTGTTTTCTCACATGACTGTCTCCTACAGGCAACCTTAATTATCTATTTTATCAACATGTTGCCAGAGAATGGATCATTTCTCACAAGCCTTCAATCAATATGTTGCTCACTCCTAGAAAGAATCACCATTTCACATACACTGCATGAGCAACATTGTTGCCACAACATGTTGACTGACTATAATATTAATCGTGTTGCCAGTAGTACGTGTGGAATCTATGCTTCAAGTAAGCATGCAAATAGCTTAATTGGTGTTTTCCTGCACGTGTCTTGCATGGAATCCTATAAGCGACACACATTGCTAAGCCTTAGGATGAATCCAGTTTTAGCCTGTTTACTAATACTACCCTTAAAGTTTATAAAGCTGTTTACTTATTCAATACAATTTGTGTTGCTACACATCCTTCGATGTATGTAGGATCTCTATCTATATAATATTATTATATAATACATATGTCATATTATATATATATATATATATATATATATATATATATATATATATACATAATGCATATTATATATATAGGTCTGCATGTGCAGGTTTGCATTAGTTAATTTAATGATGCATGAATCAGGAGATACAACTAGCATACTGTACAGGGAGTGTTCCATATCAACAATGATAGCAATCCCTAAGGAGATTCAATTAGTGGTCAAAATACAATAATTATAGGTTAATGCATAAATCACAGCTTCCCCCCCCCCCAAAAATTTTCATCCTAGGTAGAACCCTGTATATATATATGTATACAACGGGTATAGTAGGCGAATAAAATGGCTGCTGGAAGAAAGCAAGACTTGATATTCGGTTTCCATAGGGGTTTTATTCTTCAGCTTTCGAAGTATTTTTCGCCTTCGATCGTTGCAATTTTGAATCAAATTCACTGCATTTTGGCAGAGTTAAAGTCACAGTATAATCCTTCAGAAAAAAGAGCCGTGGCTGAAACTGCAATGATGCAGAGAATTTTCTTTAAGATTGCAACAAAGGTGAAAAATACAAAGCTGAAAGATAAACTGACCCCTTTGTAAACCTGATACCATTGTTGCAGTGTCATAACATATTAATTTTGATAAACCGTCATATATTCTCAAGTATAAT
>CAUJGJ010000114.1:338900-346400 GCA_963170055.1 Halisarca cf. caerulea
CTTTAATTAATTATAATCAGCTATAATAAAAACTTCGTTTTTTAATTTGCATTTTTGATGCACACATTATGAATAGAAGTTGTAACCTTTGTGAGGTGTATATTTGAATCAAATAATATACTATAAGATATTTGTTATAATCATGATTGCATTGTATATATCATGTATATATATATGCATATGTATATATATATATATATATATATATATATATATATATATATATATATATATATATATATATATATATATATATATATGTATATGTATATGTATATGTATATGTATATACATATATATATATATATATATATATATATATATATATATATATATATATATATATATATATATATATATATATATGTATATGTATATATATATATATATATATATATATATGTATACGAGAGTTTCTGTTGGTTACTGCTCGGTGTGCCACAGGCTATTGCCCGTTCGTCTGGATGGGAAGGTGAAGAAACACGGCCCTGTCCTTAATCAGTGCTTGGGCTCCGGTTTGGCTCTGACTTCCGTCGCCGCTCCGTCAACTCCCTTGGTCTCACAACCACCCAACCCGCAAAATCCTTCGGATGCCGGGCCATCTGCTTCCTCTCCTTCCAGTATACCTCAAGAAGTAGTGAATCTCGGACGTCCCAGGGTAAAGATCCTAGGAAGAATTCCTCGTTCAGCCCGGGACCAGGTAGCTAGGAAGCTAGCTGAGATTTTAGACGCTATCACGTCCACAAACAGCAAAGAGTCATGGGAACGCCTTTTTCTTTTCAGTGCTTGCTGTTTGCATGCCCCTCCCCGAGGAGGGCACAGGAGGAATTTGGTGTCCTATATTAAACGCTCTGTAGCGGAAGAGACGAATGTTGTCGTCGCGAACTCCCGTCCTCCTTGTCCATCGTCCAATTTACAGTTTGCGGACCCATTGAAAGGATTGGCGGCCAGGGTTGCTGCTAAGCTCGAAGAGGGGGATTTCAGAGGAGCTGTTAAGATCGCCAGCTCTACTGATTCATTTGCGCCCCTAAATGAAACTACCCTGAAACATCTCCAAACGAAGCATCCACAAAGCAACCCTAACACTTCAATGCCACCACCTCCGAGCCAAGATCTAGACTCTATCAGCATCTCAACTCCTGAGGTGCTGAGAGCAATCCAATCCTTTCCAGCGGGTTCTGCAGGTGGTCCAGACGGGCTGAGGCCTCAACACTTGAAGGATCTGATTTTCAACAAATCTGGTCAGGGCTCCAACCTACTATCTGAGTCCCTCACCCGATTTGTGTGCCTGGTGATCAAGGGTGAGGTCCCTGTACCAACTCAGGCTTTGTTTTTTGGAGCATCCTTAGTGGCCCTTACTAAACCTGATGGAGGTGTCCGACCCATTGCTGTGGGATGCACATTGAGAAGGTTGGTTGCTAAGTGTGTTGTTGTCAGTGTTAGAGAGTCATTGGGTGAGGTCCTGGCCCCACTCCAAGTGGGTTTTGGTACTCCCATGGGCATTGAAGCAGCGGTTCATGCCGCTAGCATCTACACAACATGGACCCCACGCACCTCCTGTTGAAGTTAGATTTTAGCAACGCATTTAATACCATCAGGAGAGACAAAATCCTGTCATCTGTTTGGACGTGATACCTGAGATCTATCCCTTGGTATACTGATCGTGCTACAATCAGGCATCTCTTTTGTTCTTTGGGAACCACACCATTCCATCTGCCGAAGGGGTGCAACAAGGTGACCCACTTGGCCCCCTCCTTTTCAGCCTTACATTGCACAGTGTATTGTTGGACCTCAAATCTGAATTCAAGGTTTTCTTGATGACGGGACCTTGGGGGGTTCTCTTGATGATGTTTTAAGTGATTTGTACACCATAGAAGAAGCTGCTGAACAGCTGGGTCTGAGTCTTAATCACAAGAAGTCAGAAATTGTTTGTTCAGATCCTATGGTTAAAAGGGAAATGCTTTCAGTATCCCCTGATTTCCACAGTGTAGATCCAGCTGACGCTTGCTTGTTGGGTGCACCTATTGGAGAGAGGGATAGCATTGATGCGGTGTTGAAGCAAAAGCTTGATGAAATGAAGCTTATGGGTGAAAGACTACAGGTTCTTTTTTCACATGATGCTCTGTGTTTACTCACCAATGCCTTCTCCTTGCCGAAGATCCTTTATACCTGTTGCGTACATCGCCTTGTTTTTGCTCTACCATTATGGATTCTCTGGACAGTGTTCAACGTCATCTGCTTGAATCAATTTGTAATGTCCACTTGAGTGACAATGCATGGTTGCAAGCCTCACTGCCAGTGAAGTCGGGTGGACTTAGTATCAGGAGCTTTGCCACGCTGGCACCTTCAGCATTCCTTGCCTCTGCTGCTGGCAGCTCTGACCTTCCCAAGGCTATCTTACCCCCATCTATGGTCAACAGCAAGTGTCCCGTTTTCGATGTGGCAACGTCTTTATGGATGCAAGGTCATGCCACTGATCCACTGGCAGGGTCTCAAAGGGCCTGGGATACTCCACACATCAGTGCTGCAGTGTCCCACCTCATGGAGAATGCTGATCCGGTGTCGAGGAGTAGGCTATTGTCATCTCAACAAAGAGAATCTGGTGCCTGGCTACAGGCTCCCCCAATATCAGCATTGGGCCTGAAGATGGACAACGAGTCCATCAGAGTTGCTGTGGGTCTTCGTCTAAGTGCTCCACTCTGCTCCCCCCATTGTTGTGCCCAGTGCCATCAGCACATTGATTCCTCTGGAACACATGGTCTCCACTGCCGCAAGAGTTTGGGACGTCACCCCCGCCATGCTTCTCTTAACGAGCTAGTGAAAAGGGCATTGGCCACCATCGAAGTACCATCTGTTCTTGAACCTGTCGGCCTCTGCCGTTCAGACGGGAAACGACCTGATGGCATGCATGTCCATCATCCCATGGAAGAGAGGAAGGGCACTAGTGCATGTGGGATGTAACAGTGTGGGACATCTTTGCTCCCTCCTACTCTGGACATGCAGCTGGTGAAGCTGGTTCTGTGGCTAACCTGGCAGAAGCTTCTAAAAGACGTTTGTATTCTGAGTTGGCAGTCGCCCATCATTTCGTCCCCATCGGGATTGATTCACTTGGTGTCTTTGGTGATTCAGCCAGTTCTTTTTTTAAAGAATTGAGATGTCGCACAAGAACACTCATCGGAGATCCACAATCATACCACAAACTTTGTCAACGGATTAGTGTAACTATTCAGAGATTTAACTGTCTATCCATCATCAGTAGCAGTAGGCATGCTATATGGACTCATTATTGGATTGATTCATCTGTATTTATATCATATTTTGTTTTCAGCTGTGTTGTACTGATTTCTGTCTCAATAAATATATATATATATATATATATATATATATATATATATTATATATATATATATATATATATATATATATATATATTATATATATATATATATATATATATATATATATTATATATATATATATATTATATATATATATATATATATATATATATATATATATATATATATATATATATATATATATATATATATATATATATTTATATATATATATATATATATATATTATACAATAGCAATTGTCATGCATGCATGTACATACAATTTAATTGACTGGGAGTATTTCTCTAATTACCAATTAATACATTGCAACTGCATTATATGTTATGCCATGTTTTCCCCCCTTAGCACATGTACGGAGCACGGATTGCGATGTACTGTAAGTTATCAACTTCCTGCATGTACCCTTACCCCTTCAGTATTTTATCGAACAATGTATGTAAAGCTATCTAAATAGCCTACAATCTTGCAAGCTATGTACACTTGAGCCTGCCTGCACAGTTTGCTTTAACGTCATATGACAACTTCTTTTTCATTTTCCTTTGTCTCAAGTCAGTCTTTAACTCCCTACAAATTTTACATTCATATATTTACTCAGCCTTTCAAATTGTCACACATTTAGCTTTGGTTGCAGTTTTCTGACCTACCTCTTTGATACCATATCAGACTTAGTCTAGTACATAGTCGTTATAGCAGAAAATGTTACAAGATAATTGTATGCTGCTGACTCAGCTTTGTAGTTCTGCAGCACACATGTTTCATCCATGAATCCTGCTGGTTCAACCTACACTAGTACAAAAATTAAAATTGACTTTGGGCACTTAGTACGTTTAAGGGCTGACTGGCATGATGTTGACTGCTAGCTGACCATACAGGTGTTGACCACCTTTTGAGTTTAGTACATACGCTCATGTTATAGACACCATAGATTTCTCTGTCAGTGCAAATGAGGTCATTGGAGAAAAAGTTGTAATTCCTTATTTATGGCAATCCTAGTTTAAATTTCAACTTCCTTTACTATTCGAGATCTCTCCAATATAGCATTTTATATGTTAATAGTTGGAGATGGAAGTGT
This sequence comes from Halisarca cf. caerulea, assembly GCA_963170055.1. NCBI lineage: Eukaryota > Metazoa > Porifera > Demospongiae > Chondrillida > Halisarcidae > Halisarca > Halisarca cf. caerulea. Next base: position 343,335 of record CAUJGJ010000114.1, read on the forward strand.
TTTCATTTTTCATTTGTCATTTCCTTTAGCTCATGATCACAGAATGTGCCTCCCCGAATTGTGGAACTGACCTTCAACCAATACGCAGAGAAAATGAATGCTGTCAAACTTGTGGATGTGTAGTGAGTGGAAGAGTATACGGCATTGGTGAGGAGATCCCAACTGCCAATCCTTGTAACTCTTGGTGAGTTCTTATGCATGCAGACACATCCATTTATTGCAACTTTCATTTATTAATTATTGCAGCTACAACGACAACTTCCTTTTTTAGATTTGCATTTTTAGATGCACACATTATGAATAGAAGTTGTTACCTTTGTGAGGTGCATATTTGAATCAGATAATACTATAATATATTTGTTATAATTAATTATTAAAGTGCAATCTGTACATCACTAGGGCGCCAAACCCAATAAAGCACTGTAATACGGCACAAGACAATCAAAAACGAATATTCCATATTCTACATAAGATTTTCCTGATGGAAGTAGAGTGGCATGCTTGGTCAAGAATTAGAGCAGCCTGGGCTTTATCACTAAGTGATGTGAAGTCGGGAACTGATATTATCATCTTCTGGATCAACAGGGCTGTGGAGTCGGCTTGACTCTCACACCTTAAAAGCCAGTGCATAACATCCTCAATCTCACTCAACTTGCACTGCTTGCAAATTCTATTCTCTCTTGGCACACCCTTCCATCTCCCTGCTTCAATCTCAAAAGGACCTGTACCTACACGCAGTCTCATCAGCATTCTTCTATCAGATTTAGATTGAACATCACTACATCTGCTCCGGCATCCCAATTCCAATAAAGTTTGCAGAATATCCAACTTTAGAATAGCTAAGATCTTCTGAGCCCTAGTCTACGCCAGCACAACTCCAAAGCATGGACTTTACTTCTGCACATGACAATCTATTCCAGTCATCTCCAGCCACATCAGACCAATGAAATTGTTCCATGGCTGATCGAGTGAAGATTTCTAATCCAAGCACCCTGGTGCCTAACAGCCTCAAGAGCAACTTGCCTCACTACCCGGCCTTGGAATGCTTCGGTCATAGATACCTTAAACCAAAACACAATACACCTAACTCGAGCCATCCACACTATTGGCATTATATCCATTTCTGACCATAACAAAACTTTTTGGTGAGACTGCCATACTCCAAAGAATGAACGCAAGGCTCATAGCTACAAATGCTCTACACCATCAATACCTTAAACGCTACTATCATTATACATATATATATATATATATATATATATATATATATATATATATATATATATATATATATATATATATATATATATATATATATATATATATATATATATATATATATATATATATATATATATATATATATATATATATATATATATATATAATATATATATATATATATATATATATATATATATATATATATATATATATATATATATATATATATATATATATATATATATATATATATATATATATATATATATATATATATATATATATGCATATATATGTATATATTCACATATATATGTATATATATATACAGTACATATATATACATACATACATATATACATAATTTAAATGTATATATATATACATTTATATATATGCATACATACATACATATATACATATACAGGGCCGTAAGAGCCTATCCGGCAGGTCCGGCAGGTCCGGCAAGTGGCGGACCAATATTTTGTGAACCCTTGTAAAAGAATACTTGAAGGTTATATATTTGCAAGGAAAGTAAGAAACCATGATAAACTTTTGCATGTCAGGGCCTCATACAAGAAATATTTTATGATAAAAGTAAATCCATCCTTCGTTTTCTTTTATATAAGCTATATCAATGAATTTGTCCAGTTCCTGAATAGGAACTTCAGTGCAGTATATAGCCATTTTTAATGAACTCTAGTGCTAGTTCAGCAGATTATATACAGTGGAACCTGTCTAATCCAGCACCTCTATAAACCAGCATTCTCGTAAACCAGCCAAGATTCTCTGGCACCGATCATAAATTTGCCATACAAACTGACCTCTATAATCCAGCAACCTGCTAACCCAGCACTGTTTTTCACTCCCCAATGGGTGCTGGATTATACAGGTTCCACTGTATATGCAATATATATATATATGTATATATATATATATATATATATATATATATATATATATATATATATATATATATATATATATATATATATATATATATATATATATTATACAATAGCAATAGTCATGCATGCATATACGTACAATTTTTTTTGACTGTATTTTTCTAATGTACCAATACATTGCAACTGTTGTCATGCCACGTTTTCCCCCCTTAGCACATGTACGGAGCGCGGACAGATATGTTCTGTAAGTTATCAACTTCCTGCATGTACCATCACCCCTCCAGTATTTTATTGGACAATGTATGTAAAGCTATCCAAATAGCCAACAATTTTGCAAGCTATGTACACTTGTGCCTACCTGCACAATTTGCTTTAACGTCATACGCAACCCCTTTTCATTATACTTTGTCTCAAGTGTGATCTCATGGGGAGGGGTGGCCACTTGAGGCTGGGGTGTTGTCATGTGAGGTGTGGCCATGAGGGAGTGGTGTAGCTTTGTGGACACTGACTGTGAGATACAATCCCCTCTTGCACTGCAGATTTCACTGACTTCCCAGTGTACTTGATCTCCAACAAGGCTCTAATGGATTCGGAAGTTTTTGGCATATTGTTAACATATCATCAGTAACTTACTGGACTAAATATAGTAATGAAAATTATCATTAATAGTTCTAAGGCTCTCTGAATATAAGGCTCTCTTAGTGAATTGAACAACTTAAAAGTTTTTTTGTATATCCTGTTGCTGTATCATAATATGTTTGGTTGCAGGTATCCATGCATCTGTGTTTATGCATGTGTGCATTTATGGCATGTATATTGATATTAGATATAGCTTTATATTTTTACATGTTATTATATGGGAATACATGCATAATATGCATGCGTGTTTGTGTGTGTGTGTGTGTGTGTGTGTGTGTGTGTGTGTGTGTGTGTG
>CAUJGJ010000114.1:356400-358900 GCA_963170055.1 Halisarca cf. caerulea
GATAATGTGACCTTTTCATAAACCTGATACCATTGTTGCAGTGATAAACCATCATAACGTATTTGATATACTGTCATTATAACATATTCGCAAGTAATTCGGGACGAAGGGCGGCAGCCCCGCTGGATTTCTATACCCCAATTGCTTGTTAAACCAATATACCAGTGTTTACAAAATACTGAGAAGGCTACAGAATGCACAGCACCTCCAGCTAGTCCACCAGTGATGGTTCCAAATTTTTAGCCTTTTGAATGGTTCTTAGTTGAAGTTCAGGAGCAGGCCGAAGAAATAACCATGTGATATGTACACTTGCAGGTATCGCACTGATTTCAAAGATTCAGTAGGCTTGTCTACAATGAAGAAAACGTAGCTCAAAAGAAAATTATTTCACAAAAACATAGAATTTAATTATTCCTCAGCATAGATCAGTCTTTCTGGACGACAGCATTGGAAGCCATATTTTGATTGCACAATAACCACGCATTCACATGTGTTTCCGCAGTTTTTGCTCTATAATCTTTTCGATAAAGCCTCATTCAAATCATCAGGCATGGTCACGTTACGATTAGACATAGCCAGACTTGCCTCCCCAATCTGAAACTAATAGAGCCACCCCTGCCAAATTAGAGTTGAGGGTTTCAAATCAGAATGTGAGATGTGTTCTCTCGCCTGACTGTCTCCGATTTAGGCAACTCTAATTATACTTTATCAACATGTTGCCAGAGAATGGAGCATTTTTTACAACCCTTAATCAACATGTTGCTCACGCCCAGCAACAATCACCATTTAATGTACAGTGAGCAACATTGTTGCCACAACATGTTGACTCACTATCCTATATTAATAGTGTTGCCTGTAGTAGGTGTGGAATCTATGCTTCAAGTAATCAAGAAGCTTATTGGTGTTTTCCTGCACGTGTTTTGCATGGAATCCTAAAGCGTCACACATTGCTAAGCCTTAGTAGGAAAGTGCACGTGTCACGGGGCTGATGCAGTTTGAGATGAATGCAGTTTTAGCCTGTGTACAGGCGTTCGTATTGTTGCATATGCATATCCTTCTATGCTTCAAGTAATCAAGTGCTAATTTGTGTTTTCCTGCAAGTGTCCAGAAATCCTAAAAGCGACACACATTGCTTGATTTAGATTGCTTCTGGCCCTAAGGCTATATAAATGCTTGGAACGGTGTGCTGCAGACTATAGAACTGAGTACCATGCAGAAATGAAGTGCTTTGTTATACTGGCTGTTGTGGGAATACTCTTATGTGGAGGTACATAGAATTACCGGAAAGAATCAAGTTCAAGAATACTTTCAGAGTTTTATGTGGCTGTTTATCCTCTTTATAGTGGATGTGAAATCCCCTGTTGTGATTGCCTGCTCCATTGATGGAATCCAGTATGAAGTTGGGGATGAAATACTCTCCAATAACTCTTGCGAGACCTGGTGCGTTGGCATTAGGGCGTTTAGTCTGTCTATATATTCAGCTATCCTATTATCAAACTGTACCCCAGTACATGCACTATTCATGTTTGATCCCTCCTTTAGAGAAAGTTATAGTGTTAGAAATACAATGGACAGGTATATATTTTCTACCCAGTGTTACTTAGCTCTGTGTCATGTCATAGAAATTACAATGTAGACTTCAAAAAATGGGCATCTGAAGTGCACCGACTTGTCCTAGTACCAGCTCTGTCCTGCTGTGCTGGACCCTCTGTTCGCAAACTCTTATGATCAGTCCTGTAGCACTAGCCAATGTACCCATGTATGTGAAACCCATCATATTCTTCCTAACTAAAGTTAGTAGTTCTAAAAACTATCAGTGATAATAATTTTTTAAGTATAGATTGTAACTATTACTGTAATCAGGGGCGTAGCCAGGGGGTGCAGAAGGGGCAAATGCCGCCCTCCTTTTTTCAGAATTTCACATTAAAAACTCTTTTGATCCTTTCAATATGAACATGCATGTAACACCTTACTTCACTCCCAAAGTCAGATAAGTTTCTAGGAAACTTGAGAAGAATTGACTTTCCTCCTTAAAGAGAGCTTTGAAAAATCCTAAACTACCCTTACGAGTCTCCTTATTGCTCTGTACAATTAGCGCGTGTACATGGCAGCCGTTTCACAGAGTAGAAGCCTGCCTGCAACAGTGGGTGCCACCACAAATTTGCTCATTTCTTTGCCAACATCGTCTTATTAATTCCTGGGTATGCCCCTCGTAATACTGTGTACTGAAACATTATTGCCATATGATTGATTGTTGTGTGATCAAATTTTCTTTGATTATTCACATTGCCATACAGTTTCTGTCAACCGAGTGGAGAGAAGCTATGCAATGTGAGGACATCACATGCACCTGTCGCTCATGTTATACACTATAGTTTTGTTAACTTTGTTGTGTGTAGGTGTGTGCACGTCTATGAGAATGCATAATTAATGTGTGTGAGTGTATGTGTGCATGTTTGCGCTCAGTTCTTGCCCTGAGTTGGTGCTGAGATACATTATT
>CAUJGJ010000114.1:363900-371400 GCA_963170055.1 Halisarca cf. caerulea
TGCAGAGTTCAGGGACTCTCCAGTGTACCTGATATCCAACAAGGCTCTAATGGATCGTGAAGTTTTCGGCATACTCTTAACAGATCATCAGTTTGCTGGACTAAATATAGTAAAACATGATTATCAACAATTATAGTTCTAAGGCTCTCTTATATAGTTTCAAGGCTCTCTTAGTGAATTGACCAACTTAAAAGTTTTATATCCTGTTGCTGTATAATAAGTTTGGCTGGAGGTGTCCATGCATCTGTGTTTATGGGTGTGTGCATCTATGGCATGTATATTGATATATAGGTGTGTGTGTGTGTGTGTGTGTGTGTGTGTGTGTGTGTGTGTGTGTGTGTGTGTGTGTGTGTGTGTGTGTGTGTGTGTGTGTGTGTGTGTGTGTGTGTGTGTGTGTGTGTGTGTGTGTGCATGTGTGTGTGTGTGTGTGTGTGTGTGTGTGTGTGTGTGTGTGTGTGTGTGTGTGTATATATATATGTGTGTGTGTGTGTTTGTGTGTTTGTGTGTGTGCGTGTGTGTGTGTGCGTGTGTGTGTGTGTGTGTGTGTGTGTGTGTGTGTGTGTGTGTGTGTGTGTGTGTGTGTGTGTGTGTGCATGCCTGTGAGTGTGCGCCACACTTATATATGTGTGTGCAGGGGCGGATTCAGACATTTTTGAAGGGGGATTCAGCTCTGCATAGCACTAGATAGATATTGTTCATTAATTCCCTAACCAGCAACTTAATGAATCAAATAGCAAATGGCCCACATCTGTAAATCGAGCGTTTTCTTCTAAACGAACACTTACGGTTTTAGATAGAGTCAGATGACACATGCTAAATAACCGTGTTGGAAAGGCTTTCACGAAGCCGCCTAACCAGCAACTTAATGAATCAAATAGCAAATGGCCCACATCTGTAAATCGAGCGTTTTCTTCTAAACGAACACTTACGGTTGTAGATAGAGTCAGATGACACACAGATATAGCTAAATAACCGTGTTGGAAAGGCTTTCACGAAGCCGAACCTGGCTCCCTTGTGAAAATTGCCAGTTATTCCGAATTTTAGGGTATTAATTTGCTTCCAAAGAGTGCTACTGTCACATGTTTCGCCTTGCTCCTCAGGTGTGCTTAATTCTTTTACGCTAAAAAAAATGGTTTTCTTTGTATTCCTAACCGCCATTGATCCACGCGCGCGTATGATCGAAGCCTGTACTGGTTGTAGGTGACGTCATCACAATATGGCGGTGAGAAGGGTGTGATTACAGGGAGCTACGTATAAGAGGGATGAAATTAGTTACTATTTGCTGCTGAGACTTATTCTATCATTATTCCAGCCCTAGTGGGGGAAAGGCATGTGCTTCACATCATTCTCCAAATATGGACTATTAATATATAATACTTTTGGTAGTAAAATGATATTGTATATTGTAGGAATTTAAAGTTTCTGCTGAAAGGGGGGAGGGGGGCTCATGCACCTTAACCCCCTGAACTCCCACTAGATCAGCCCCTGATGTGTGTGCGTATGTGTGTGCATGTGATTGTGTGAGTAAATTGGTGTGTTATTGTGTATATGTGGGTGAATATGTGGCTGGTTGGTTGCATGAATGTATATGCATGACATTGTATCACATGTGTGCTGTCATGTGGCACTGCATGAATATGCATGGGCAAAGCCTGCGATATACACCCTTATTGATCAAGGCAAGATGCTCAGATGGTAAATTTGTCATCCAATTTTTGGGATGTGGTCATAGTGCATAATTATTGTGTCTACTTTACTTTTATCTTTAAGTTACAATCTAAAGTCCCTATTCAAGCTATAACTAAGTGATATAGGAGAAAAAATTTGTATTCTATGATAATATATAGAGAGAAACTAGAGAAAGTAGATTCACTGGAATCAAAAGTTTATAGTTATTACAAATCATATAAACCCTGCATTGGGTACACTTGCTTATTAGAATTGATCTTGCATGAACAGGGTACTCACCACAGAAGGAATCGAGGAGGGTGACATTAAATCTTGTGTAAGCTGATAGTAGACTAGTGTACAGCTGCCATTACATCCTGGTTCACTATTGTATTGTTTAGTAACGAGTTACTCCTAGCTGCATTTGCAACATCTTGTGAAGTGGAAAATTTGCTCAAAATCTGTTTTTGGGTACGTAGTTTGTCCGCAACATTGACTCTAATTCTTCCACGGCTACACTTCAATGCTGTAAATGTTGTTGGTTACATGAGTACAAGTATTTGGAAGGATTTCTCCTTCCGAAAGCGTGTTCTTTACTTTGCTTTTGCTGGTACCCCTCTTCCCAAGGGTTCCCTTAGTATTACAAGCAGCTTTTTAACTCGTCTTTTACCTCGACCAAGCAGTTCTTCTCTTTGGCCAAACTGTGTGTTTTCATGTCTGTCAAACATTTCCTGATAGACTCAAAGGCACCAATCATAGGGTCGGCTAGTAGTGTGGGGAGTTATGGGACACCTAGTAAGGGTCTTTCGTTGTAGAGAAGCAACAGATGAAGTTGAAGAATAATTTACTAGTGTTCCAGTTATAGGGCCACATATCATCCATTAATTTAACATAGAATATATTGATTCACATTGCATATAAGCGGAGATATACAAAGAGTTCTTTTTGGGACACTTGGGTCGGCCATTATTGGGTGCGAAGGGCAAACAACAGAATCTGAAGGATAAAACTGTGGCTTAAACTCTGCCAAAATGCAGTGAATTAGATTCAAAATTGCAATGATCGAAGGCAAAAAATACTTTGAAAGCTGAAAGGATAAAACCTCTTTGTGAACCTAATATATACCATTGTTGCAGAGATAAACTGTTGCTTGTTTAAAGTCTTAATTATTTTTTTCTAGCAGCCATTTCTAATCGCCTACTTCTAATATATATATATATATATATATATATATATATATATATATATATATATATATATATATATATGTATATATATATATATATACAAATACAAATATGCATATACAACAGGTAGGATGCAGATGAAAATGGCTGCTGGAAGAAAAGAAGACTTAAAACAAGCAACAGTTTATCTCTGCATCAATGATATCAGGTTTACAAAGAGGTTTTATCTTTCAACTTTTAAAGAATTTTTTGCCTTCGATCGTTGCAATATTGAAATAAATTCACTGTATTTTGGCAGCTGTCAAGATGCAGAGAATTTTCTTCAAGATTGCAATGAAGGCGAAAAATACAAAGCTGAAGGATAAACAGACCCATTCCTAAACCTGCATGATACCATTGTCGCAGTGATATAATGTCATAACATATTTGCAAGGAATTCGGGATGAGGGGCGACAGCCCCGTGGGTTTTCTACCCAAATTGCTCGTTAAACCAATATCCCAGTGTTTACAGAACACTGAGATGCCTACAGAATGTACAGCTGCTCCAGCTAGTCCACCAGTGAGGGTTCCAAATTTGTAGCCTTTTGAATGATTCTTAGTTGTTGTTCAAGAGCAGGTTGATCCCATAGCTAGAAATTACCAGGTGATACATACAATTGCAGGTATTACAATGATTTCAAATATACAGTAGGTTTGTCTATAATGAAGCAAACATACCTCGAAAGAAAATTATTCTTACAAAAACATAGAATTTAATTATCACTCAGCATTGATCAGTCTTTCTGGACAACAGTGTTGGCAGCCATCTTTTAATTGTACAATAACCACGCATTCACATGACATTGTGTTTCTGCAGTTTTTCCTCTATAATTTTTTGATGAAGCCTCATTGAAATCATCATGCATGGTCACATTGCGATTACGTAGACATGGCCAGACTTGCTTCTGGTAATAGGCTATATAAATGCATGGAACGGTGTGCTGCAGACTTATAGAATTGAGAACCAGAAATGAAGTGTTTTGTTATACTGGCTGTCGTGGGCATACTCCTGTGTGGAGGTGCATAAAAATTCCTGGAAAGTAACAAGTTCAAGAAATATTTTGAGAATTTTATGTGGCTGTTTATCCTCTTTTATAGTGGATGTGAAATCCCCAGTTGCAATTGCCTGCTCTGTTGATGGAGTCGAGTATGAAGTTGGGGCTGAAATACCCTCCAATAACTCTTGCAAGACCTGGCATGGTGTGTTGGCACTTAGGGTATTTTGTCTGTCTATTTAGTCTATCTCATTATCAAACTGTATCCCAGTGTATTGTCATGCACCATTCTTGCTTGATCCCTCCATTAGAAAAAGCTATAGTGTTAGTAATACAATGATATATATTTTCTACCCAGTGCTACTCTAGCTCTGTGCCATATCATAGAATTTACAATGTAGAATTGAAAAAATGCACATCTGAAGTGTACAGACTTGTCCTAGTACCGGCTCTGACCTGCTGTGCTAGACCCTCTGTTCTCAAACTCATATGATCAGTCCTGTAGCACTAGCCCATGTGTTTTCAAACCCATGCAGCATATTCTTCCTATTTAGTTAGTAGTTCTAAAATCTATCAGTGATAATTATTATTTTTGGAAGTAGCAAATAGAAGCAAGTAGAAATAGAAAATAAGTCATGCCCACAATCCAAGTTAGCCACAGTTGGTTATAAATGCCCAGTGTATATTCACATGATTGAGCCTTCCAACTATGTCCAAGTAACCTATTACAATCTAGCATGACATGTCCCCATTAAATTTGCCAAAAATATATTATATACATAGTTTACACAAGCACACATGTATGTTTGATTTGTTTTATCTTCCTGTAGTAACCCTTTAATTGTACCGTGGTTCATATGTAGGGTTACGCGTTAAAAAATGGCCGTCCATACATTATAACCTGCCGTATTTTTGCTGACATAATTACACTATTACGGTATATAAATGTGCGCATGCATTCATATATCATGAGTACATCCCCTATAAGCAGTTCATGCATAAGATTCATATCGATTCAGTTCTAGATCTGGTATTATGTGATAGTTTGCTTTTTTGTCTTTATCCTCTTTGAAGCCTGAAAGTAGCATTGTCAGGCCGAGGAACTTCAAGTGCTACGCTTACCCTTGTGGGGAATGAGTGGTCATGGATTGGAACAGGATTCTGGGATCTGGCCTTCAACAACAATAAAATATAACCAATTAAAGCAGCTATGGTTTACCAATATATTATTACCAATTTATATTAGCTAGTGTAGTAATCTCGTGCTATAATAGTGTTGCCTATTAATCATCTGATTTGTACAATGAATCAAATTAATTTTGCATCCGATTCTGGGTTATTCCCAAGTATAGTGCATGTGTGGATGATGTGCTCGAGAACAAATACATGTGTGTGTGGTATTGTACAAGAAACAGGAAGTTAGCACGAGCAATAAGTACAGGGAACAAGAACTTAGTTACGAGCTATAAAAATTATATGAAACTGGATGTTACTAGACTCAATTGCAATGGGATTAGAAAAACTGAACACACACTTCTTAGTGTGGAAAAAACTAAACAGTCAATAACAAATAAGTACATGTACTTACGTACTTAATGCTTTATACCAAGCACACACATTGCTCAACACCGAACACACTCACTGCTCAACACCGAACGCACTCACTGCTCAACACCAAGCACACTTAGTGCTCAACACCAAACACTCACGCTCTACACCAAGCACACTCACTGCTCAACGCCAAACACACTCACTGCTCAACACCGATCGAACACACTCACTGCTCAACACCAAACGCACTCACTGCTCAACACCGATCGAACACACTCACTGTTCAACACCGAACGCACTCACTGCTCTACACCAAGCACACTCACTGCTCAACGCCAAACACACTCACGTACTGCTCAACACCAAGCACACTCACTGCTCAACACCGAATCCTAGCTCCACTCTATTCTCTTTGTATGTCTCAAAAATTATCTCTTTATCTTAACCAATGGTCTGTCCCTTGTCAATGATGATCTCAAACGCGCGTACAGCTCCTTACAGTGCTACAGGAAAGTAAACAACAACAAAACCACTTTGATTGAGAAGAGAATGTTGGCCTTAAACAAGCAATACGTCAATTAAGTTCATGTCCTGGAGTATGGTTAGTGTGTCATATGGTCTAAAGTACATACCGCGGTATATCATTAATTGCAATTATATAGGCAACACTGTTGCATGCATGCATGCGTTCATGCTTGCAGTCATGATAGAGGCCACCAAATCTGTGTATGAATGAATCATAGCGTATCATGTGCGCATACTGTGTAATGTGTTTTATCTTCCTTTAATGTATACAGAGGAAGCTTGTTAACACAAACTTGCTTCATGTGAAATTTCTGACACAAAAGCTGCAAATGGCCTCTTGAATGCCCCTACTATTTCTAAGTGTTCTGATAATTTAAATGTGAAGATCTGATAAAATGAACACTAATTTTCATCTGTTTCTGTGACGTGCAACTGTGTTCTTCTGTACTGTATAGTATACATTTTATAATAAATGTATGTGTATGCAAGTACGTACCATGATCATGTCCATATTATGCAGTTGGATATAGGCTGTTTATGCATCATTCTATTTCGCTTCAATTCTGTCATTATGTCTTATCCTCTTCTTCTTTGAAGCCTGAAAGTAACATTGTCAGGCCGAGGAACTTCAAGTGCTACGCTTACCCTTGTGGGGAATGAGTGGATTGGAACAGGATTCTGGGATCTGGCCTTTAATACTAGTACTTTAAGTTCAGACTACCAACAAAAAATGTACAATTCATATAGCTAGTCTAGTATTTTGTGCTATATGCTGTATGTTGTTTATTAATCATCTGATTTGATCATGAATTCAATTATAGTTTGTATCCGGGTTAGTACATACTCCTGTATAGACTATAGGCTATAGTATGATATTCCACTAGCTCTCTCTCTATAGCTAGCTCTCTCTCTATCTCCCTCTCTTTCTTCATAGCTTTTCCTCTTTGTGTGTACCTCTGGGGTCAATACATTATATAGTGCATCTCTCCTGCACATGCAATAATATTGTTATCAGATAATAATAACTATCAGCTAAAATTTTAGCCTATCCCCTCCGAAGTACTATATATATATATATACTATAATTTTATTAATGTCGCTATTACCCACTCACAATGGTGCACTGTACCCCAACACTTGTGCATGTGTATCTATATACTACTATGAGAATGTTCTGTGTACTGGTATATTCCCGGAACACATAGTTTCCTTCATTGTATGGGTGCTAGGTCTGCCCCTTAACCTTTGACCTGTGACCTCTAACCTTGTGACTTTAAACCCTCGACCTTCAGCCTGCGACCTTTAATCTTAATTGCATGTGCCCATACGCTGCATGATCTCTGACCCCTCGTCGTGGCCTATAACCCTGCCTCTACTCTTTTCTAGATAGGTCGGTCCTGGGGGCAGGCCTGCAACCCATTCACGCTTCTCAAGAAGCGGAAGTACATACACAAACACATACACATACGCACACACACGAGTCAGAAAGAAAAAGACAAAAGATCTAAACTGAGATACCAACTTGGTAAGACTTG
>CAUJGJ010000114.1:373900-378900 GCA_963170055.1 Halisarca cf. caerulea
ATAGGCTGTTTGAAAGTAGCATTGTCAGACCGAGGAACTTCAAGTGCTACGCTTACCCTTGTGGGGAATGAGTGGATTGGAACAGGATTCTGGGATCTGACTTTCAATACTAGTACTTTAAGTTCAGACTACTAACAAAAAATGTAACCAATTCATATAGCTAGTCTAGTAATTTTGTGCTATATGCTGTATGTTGTTTATTAATCATCTGATTTGATCATGAATTCAATTATAGTTTGTATCCGGGTTAGTACATATTCCTGTATAGACTATAGGCTATAGTATGATACTCCACTAGCTCTCTCTCTATAGCTAGCTCTATCGCTAACTCCCTCTCTTTCTCCATAGCTTTTCCTCTTTGTGTGTAGCTCTTTCTCCCTAGTACTCCAGGGGTCAATACATTATAAACTGCATCTCTCCTGCACATGCAATAATATTGTTATCGGATAATAAAAACTATCAGCTAAAGTTTTTGCCTATCCCCACCGAAATACTATATATACTATTAGGATTTACTAATGTCTCTATGTGCGCTGTATACCCCAACGCTTGTGCATGTGTATCTATACCATCTATATCCCTAGCCCTTTAATGAGGATGTTGTGTGTACCAGTATATCCCCGGAACACATAGTGACTTAACCACTAAACACTTAACCTTTGACCTGTGACCTCTAACCTTGTGACCTTGAACCCTCGACCTTCAGCCCGCGACTTTTAATCTTGTGCCCATACGCTGCATGATCTCTGACCCCTCGTCGTGGCCTATAACCCTGCCTCTACCCTTTTCTAGATAGATCAGTCCTGGGGGCATGCAGGCCTGCAACCCATTCACGCTTCTCAAGAAGCGGAAGTACATACACAAACACATACACAAACACATACACATACGCACACACACGAGTCAGAAAGAAAACAGACAAGAGATCTAAACTGAGATACCATGCAACTTGGTAAGACTTGCTTCTGGTCGCTTAGGGTCTAGTTATAGCACGTGGTAGCAGTTGCGCATGCGCAGGAACTTGTCGCGGATTGATAGTTGGCCTCGCGAATAGGGCCAGAGTATATCAACCATCGTCACGATGATGACGCGTCGTGAGCTCCCCATGACGACATTAACCACATTCAATCTTCGATTAAATTACATTTCACTGGTGTTGCCTTTTCCGCTAGTTCGTCATACATGTGATTCAGCTGCACAGTTGTCACAAGGAATGTGGTTCTTAATTTCGAAATGCATGATAATATTATTGCTTTGAAGTTCATTCATTCTTATTATGTACTCATACACACACAGCTGCACATGCACATATGTACATAAAATTTCAAGTTAACATTATATAATATGCGTACATAGCTATAATAGTAATAATATAATATTATTATTATATTGAATACTGATAACATCATGAAAGAAGGAAGTATAAAGTATCGTGAAATCAGCACTAACAGTGAAAGTGTTCAATTTTAATTTAAAAACCTGTATGCATGTACATGAGTGTGGGTTGACTATTCCCCTACCCTATACTGTGTAGGTTATAGATTGCCCCCTCATACAATGCCCACGTGGTAAATTTCTGGTTAAGACAGAAGTGCCTGGACAGTGCTGGCTAGGCCAGGAATGTGCTAACAGCACATGCGAAACTGATGGTGTGACATACCAGCTTGGAGACAAAGTTCTACAAGAGGATCCTTGTTCCTTCTGGTGAGTAACAGATTGGAAATATGTAAATTTTCATTTCTTGCTAACCAGATACATGATTGTGTATACACACACATGCATACATGCATGCATAACCTCACACACACTTAGACACACACATGCACGCACGCACGCATGCACACATGCACGCACACATGTATAAGCATGCACGCAAGCACACACGCACGCACGTATGCATGCACGCATGCACGCATACATGCAAGAACACACGCATGCACGCACGCATGTACACATGTACACACACACACACACACACACACACACACACACACACACACACACACACCTTACTATAATATATACATATGATATGTCTTGCTCATGCAGTGAATGTGCAAGTGGTGATGGTGCAAAAGGACGTGTCATTTGTGCAGTGAGTTCTAATTCACTCTGTGAGTTGACCATATTCTGTTTGCTCATTTTTCAGTTGTAAATGTACATAATTATGTTATGTAATCTTTAAGTATTGTCACTGAAGTGATCTTTTTCTAAATTCTAAATTCTAACCAAAATTAAGTTTATTCATCCCTCATGGTTTGAGTCAGTGGGTAACACAGTGTATAGGAAGCTCAAGCTGTGACTGTGAGCAATGTGGTGTTTTTTGAAAGCGAAAGGTTAATTAGAGTTCATTCTGCATGTGTGCACATTTCAACTAAGTGTGTGCATGTTCCATGTGTGTGTAAATGTGTGTAAATGTGTGTGTGTGTGTGTGTGTGTGTGTGTGTGTGTGTGTGTGTGTGTGTGTGTGTGTGTGTGTGTGTGTGTGTGTGTGTGTGTGTGTGTGTGTGTGTGTGTGTGTGTGTGTGTGTGTGTGTGTGTGTGTGTGTGTGTGTGCATATGTGTGTGTGTGTGTGTGTGTGTGTGTGTGTGTGTGTGTGTGTGTGTATGTATGTGTGTATGTGTGTGTGTGTGAGTACATGCAGTTGTGCATGCATGCGCACGTGTGTGTGTGTGTGTGTGTGTGTGTGTGTGTGTGTGTGTATGTGTGTACATGTGTGTGTGTGTGTGTGTGTGTGTGTGAGAGAGTGTGTATGTGTGTACGTGTGTGTGTGTGTGTGTGTGTGTGTGTGTGTGTGTGTGTGTGTATGCATGTGTGTGTGTGTGTGTGTGTGTGTGTGTGTGTGTGTGTGTGTGTGTGTGTGTGTGTGTGTGTGTGTGTGTGTGTGTGTGTGTGTGTATACAATGTATGAGTGCAGGTGTATGTGCATGCATGTGTGCATATATCTTGTATCATGTCCTGGAGTATGGTTAGTGTGTCATATGGTCCAAAGAACATACCGCAGTATATCATGTATTGCAAATATATAGGCAACACTGTTGCATGCATGCATGCTTGCAGTCATGATAGAGGCCACCAAATCTGTGTATAAATGAATCGTAGCGTATCATGTGCACATACTGTATAATGTGTGTCTGCATCTGATCAGAACAGCGCTAAATAATATTACACATGTTTTGCTTGTGCTTATAATGTGTTTTATCTTCCTTTAATGTATACACAGAGGAAGCTTGTTTACATAAACTTGCTTAATGTGAAATTTCTGACACAAAATCTGCAAATGGCCCCGGCCTTGAATGCCCCTATAATTTCTAATTGTTCTGATAATTTAAATATGAAGATCTGATAAAATGAACACTAATTTGCATCAGTTTCTTTCAAATGTGTTCTACTGTATAGTATATACTTTATAATATAAACATGTGTATGCAAGTATGTACCATGAGTACATCCATATTATGCAGTTGGATATAGGCTGTTTATGCATCATTCTATTTCGCTTCAGTTCTGTCATTATGTCTTGTCCTTTTCCTCTTTGAAGCCCGAAAGTAGCATTGTCAGGCCGAGGAACTTCAAGTGCTACGCTTACCCTTGTGGGGAATGAGTGGATTAGAACAGGATTCTGGGATTTGACTTTCAATACTAGTATACTTTAAGTTCAGACTACTAACAAAAAGTATAACCAATTCATATAGCTAGTCTAGTAACTTTGTGCTATATGCTGTATGTTGTTTATTAATCATCTGTTTTGATCACGAATTCAATTATAGTTTGTATCCGGTTTAGTACATATTCCTGTATAGACTATAGGCTATAGTATGATACTCCACTAGCTCTCTCTCTATAGCTAGCTCTCTCTCTAACTCCCTCTCTTTCTCCATAGCTTTTCCTCTTTGTGTGTAGCTCTCTCTCCCTAGAACTTCAGGGGTCAATACATTATAAACTGCATCTCTCCTTTACATGCAATAATTATATTGTTATCAGATAAAAACTATCAGCCAAAATTTCAGCCTATCCCCTCCGAAGTACTATCTATATATTTATACTATTATGATTTATTAATGTCTCTATTACCCACTCAGAACGGTGCGCTGTACCCCAACGCTTGAGCATGTGTATCTATACCATATATCCCTAACCCTTTTATGAGGATGTTCTGTGTACCGGTATATCCCCGGAACACATAGTTTCCTTGGTTGTATGGGTACTAGCTATAGTCCCGCCTTTGATCTGTGACCTCTAACCTTGTGACCTTGAACCCTCGACCTTCAGCCTGCGACTTTTAATCTTGTGCCCATACGCTGCATGATCTCTGACCCCTCGTCGTGGCCTATAACCCTGCCTCTACCCTTTACTAGATAGGTCAGTCCTGGGGGCAGGCCTGCAACCCATTCACGCTTCTCAAGAAGCGGATGTACATACACAAACACATACACATACGTACACACACGAGTCAGAAAGAAAACAGACAATAGATCTGAACTGAGATACCATGCAACTTGGTAAGACTTGCTACTGGTTGCTTAGGGGCTGGTTATACCACGTGGTAGCAGTTGCGCATGCGCAGGAACTTGTTGCGGATTGATAGTTGGCCTCGCGCATAGGGCCAGAGTATATCAGCCATCTTGTGTTACGATGATGACGCGTCGTGAGCTCCCCATAACAACATTAACCACGTTCAATCTTCGATTAAATTACATTTCATTGGTGTTGCCTTTTCCGCTAGTTCGTCATACATACATGTGATTGAGCTGCACAGTTGTCACAAGGAATGTGGTTCTATCGAAATGCAAGATAATATTATTGCTTAGAAGTTCATTCATTCTTATTATGTACTCATACACACACAGCCGCACATGCACATATGTACATAAAATTTCAAGTTAACAATATATAATATGCATATATAGCTATAATAATAATAATAATATAATATTATTATTATATTGAATAATGATAACATCATGAAAGAAGGAAGTGTAAAATATCGTGAAATCAG
>CAUJGJ010000114.1:386400-406400 GCA_963170055.1 Halisarca cf. caerulea
ACATACAGTTTTGTGTGGTATCAGACATGAAACATAGTGAGATTTATATTTAATTATTAATATGCAATTTTCTTTAAAATAGCATGATTAAAACTGCAGCATAACTTTCCATTCCTACGCTATTTGTGGGTATTCAAGAGTCAGTCAACTCCACTTGTGTATGCACTATCATGCATGCAGGAGATGATTAATGTGGTCAGGTGGTTCACTTGAATCGCCTTTGGGCAGATGACATTTTCCCAGCAGAACACATAAGTAATGCATATTAGTATTGACTTAGCTTGTAGAAGCTTTAGATGTGATGAGGGTCTTACAGAGCTCTCTTGTTTACCCTCTTCTCATCTTGTCCTCCTTACAGTGAGTGTACTGAGTCAGGACTAGCTTGTGCGGTTAGTTTAGTATGTGCATGTGTTGTGATTGTAGGTTTTGACCTTTACCTATTCGTTCTTGTACTGCATGTTGGGTTACCGTTATAATGTTCACTTTCCACTCCCTTCAGAGTATTTCTTGTCCTCCCCCCCTTGTCTGCCCTCCTTTCCATGAACTCGTTGTGAGACCTGTCGAGGGAGAGTGCTGCCCTGAACAGATGTGCAGCCAGAGATGTCCACCTCCCTGTGCAAGAAAGCTGTGTAAATCCAATACCAATACCTTGTGCTCTACGTGAGTTCTGTTGGTCTGTTTTGTAGTACGCACACGTCCACTGACATCTGCCCCAGACCACACCTCTTCTGTACAGCACCTCAAAGGATGAATGAGTTCTGCATGCACTACATACTATGAGTATGCAGCAGGTGAACACAGAACTCATTCGATACCATTGAAGGCACCTTGGGTAGTGATTACTTCAGATAGGGAGTACATATTATCAGTTTGCCATCCCTTGAGGGTACTTACTATCCAAGTTCTAATAGCTAAGCAGCATTTGTTGTAGTTTAGCTTTTCCCCCTCTTTCCTAATGCAGTCACTCTGGCGGTTCCTGTGTGAGTGCTTGTAATGTGACAACATGTAAGGCCTGCTACTACTCTGAGGAGCCTCCTCGCTCTCTCCCTACTGGTTGTGAGAAGTACAACTGTGAGGCAGTGAAAGATGATGCCACTCGTCTCAGTAAGTGTCTTACCAGATTTGGACGGTGCATTGGAAGGCAGGATAAGAAGCAATATGGGAAGGTTAGTCTGCACCTGTGTGTGTACATGTGTATGGGTACAGGTCTAGGATGTATGCGCATGTGCATGGGCATGTGAGTGCATTTGTGTGCATGTGTGTGCCCATGTGCGTGCGCGTGTGTGTGATCGAGTGTGTGTGTGTGTACATGTGTGTGTGTGTGTGTGTGTGTGTGTGTGTGTGTGTGTGTGTGTTGTGTGTGTGTGTGTTGTGTGTGTGCTGTCCAGTTGGGCTGGGAGCCTAATTAGTAGTGCTAAAGGTTCCTGACTGTACCCAGCAGATTGGGCATCCCAAAATGCGAAAGTTTAGGTTTTCTCAGGACTCCAACTTGTACTTGAGAGCCATATGCCACTGGTAACAGAATACTCTTGAGTACTTTTATCATCAGGTGTTAGTGCTATTCAAGCCAATAGACTGGTGCTGCCATATACTATCACCCGAAAAGCTACCAAGCCGGAAGTGGGGAATCATGCAACCCAAAGTCCAGGATGGATATATCGATGACATCCCTCAAGGCTGTACCCCACCTCTCTTCATCTCATGGGTTTTGCAAGCCCACAGACAAGTATCCCCTCCTGCACTTAGGGGGTCATAGGGGGTGCTGGGATTGGTGGGGCTTTTGCCAGCAGAACCATTGGTCTTGGTACTTCCTCATGGCTTAACCCTTGAATTTTGGGGTCCACATAGCCATTGGCTGGTCTGACGTGGCCGGACCAATTTCCTTGATCAGGGAATTCGGACTGGCCTCGTCGGACTGGTTTGGCGGTGGTAATACAATTACAAGTGTGTGTGTGTGTGTGCATGTGTGTGTGAGTGTGCATTCATGCTTGAATGGTATGCATGTATAATTGTGGTGGTGTTCATGAATCGAGGTTTATGAAAGTGTGTGTACATGTGTGCATGTGTTCCAGCATGTAGCATCTTTATACGCTAGTTTTTCCACAATACTGTGCTTGTTGGCAAAGCTCAAACGCACCAATCTGAACATTGTAGCTTCACGAGTGGTATGTATCTGCAACATGACATAGAGTGTATTTCATGTATGGTATGCAAAATGTCATGTATCTCAAATTTAGAGGCAACACGTGCATGTGTGTTCACGTGTATACACAGGGTATTTATAACCGCCCGTGAGAAAAATGACAAAATGGCCGTTGGTGCGAAGTTGCACATTTACTCGACGTTTTTTTTCTAAATACAAATAGATGGGAATTAAATCTGCATATCAGATTATGGTTACATATATGTTAGCTGCTACGGAGCTATATATATTATGGTAACTCTTTCTCAAAGAAAGAAAAACAGCACTGAAAAAATGCTGTACATTACGAACCTTCCCTTTGCCGCGGGGTAAAATCATTGAGGATTTTCATGAAATTAACATCAAGAAAGGACAAAGTAGCGAACCATACAAAAATCGCTTGGAGAACAGCCGCTAATTTGTGACATTGACAATAAGCCACGCCCACAACCCAAGTGAACCACGGACAGTTATACATGCCCCGTGTATATTCACATGATTGAGCCTTCCAACTATGTCCAAGTAGCCTATTACAATCTAGCATGACATGTCCCCATTAAATGTGCCAAATATATATTATGTATGTAGTTTACAGATGCACACATGTATGTTTGATTTGTTTTATCCTCCTGTAGTAACCCTTCATTGTACCGTGGTTCACATGTACGGTGACGCGTTAAAAAATGGCCGTCCATACATTTGAATCTGTTGTACTTCTGCTGAAATAATTATGCTATTACGGTATATAAATGTGCGCATGCATTCATATATCATGAGTGCATCCCCTTGTAAGCAGTTCATGCATCAGATTCATTTGATTCCGTTCTGGATCTTATTGATTGATATCATTGAATGAATGAATTGATTGATATCATTGATTGAAAGTTCATATCTGATAGATTATGTGATTGTTCGCTTTATTGTCCTTTTCCTCTTTGAAGCCTGAAAGTAGCATTGTCAGACCGAGGAACTTCAAGTGCTACGCTTACCCTTGTGGAGAATGAATGGATTGGAACAGGAATCAGGAATCTGGCCTATAACAACAATAAAATATAACCAATTAAAGCAGCTATGGTTTACCAATATATTATTACCAATTTATATTAGCTAGTGTAGTAAACTCGTGCTATAATAGTGTTGCCTATTAATCATCTGATTTGTACAATGAATCAAATTAATTTGCATCAGATTCTGGGTTTGTTCCCAAGTTTATATATGTGCATGTGTGGATGATGTGAGAACAAATGCATGTGTGTGGTAAAGACATACGTATCTACAAGAAACAGGAAGTTAGCACGAGCAATAAGTACAGGAATCAAGAACTTAGTTACGAACTATAATAATTATATGAAACTGGATGTTACTAGCATCAATGGGATTAGAAATACTTAACACGCACTTCTTAGTGTGGAACAAACTGAACATGCAGTCAATATATATAACACATATATGTGCATAAGTACATGTACTTAATGCTTTATAATAACAAGCACACACATTGCTCAACACCAAACACACTCACTGCTCAACACAGAAAGCACTCACTGCTCAACATCAAACACACTCACTGCTCAGCATCCAACACACTCACTGCTCAACACCAAACACACTCACTGCTCTACACCAAATCCTAGCTCCACTCTATTCTCTTTGTATGTCTCAAAATTTGTCTCCTTATCTTGACCAATGGTCTGTCCTTTGTCAACGATGATCTCAAAAAGCTCCTTACAGTGCTACAGGAAAATAAACAAGAACAAAACCACAAGTTCGTGGGATTAATTCTCGATCTGAATCCGCTAATGAGCAGAAGACGTTGACAAAATTTGTAAACCTCGACTAGTTATGATAATAATATTATTATTATTGCCAATTAGTATAATATTGACTTCAAACCAATGATCAATTATAAATGAAGACATTGTATCATAACAACAATATAAAAACCATTTGAATATGACAAAATTATGCATCTAGGGATAAAATCGTTAATCATCAAAAAGCACTGGAACAGTTAAGGTGGGGTTGTTTGCTACACAGGGCTGAACTGGCAGAGGGATAGAGTCATTCATATATAGGGCTACACATGCATAGGGCTACATGCATATATACGTAGGGATAGGATAATTTATGCAACACGCGTAAAATAAAGAAAATACATGGGATGTAGGGCCACTAGGCATGAAAGTCAATTCCGCAAAAATGCTAGAACAAGGTACGGAGGTTAGCTGTATAGCTCTATGCATACTTGGGCCACATTGGCTTACACTTGCTATCAGAATTATATATGTGTATTATGCTGTTAATAACAGTGGGTGACTTGGATAAACTTGGAGTCTGTTAAATGGCTATATTATGTTGCATGGCAACCGCTACCTATAACCCACATTTTACAAGCAAAAAATATATAAGGACTTCAACCATATAAAAGCCATTTAAAAATGAAAAAAATGTAAGGATAAAAATTGTTAACTGAGGTTCGGTTGTTTGTTACACAGGGTTGGACGGGCATAAGGAGACACATACATAGAGCATGCATAGGCTATAGGGACATAGGGATACACATACATGGAGCTAGACATGCATAGGCTATAGGGACATAGGGATACACATACATAGGACTAGCCATGCATAGGCTATAGGGAGATAGGGATACACATACACGGGGCTAGCCATGCATAGGCTATAGGGGCATAGAGATATACATACATGGGGCTAGCCATGCATAGGATATTGGGGCATAGGGTTTGCATACATGGGCCTAGACATGCATAGACTTAGACGGAGGTACGTACATTGTATTGGGTACAGTGTGGAAATTCCTACATCCTGTATTAATATTGTACCTGCTGCATGGATTAAGGAGGTTCCGCACTAAACCCAGACCAGTCCAATCCACCTCTGTCTAGCTCTATGTCTGTCTAGCCCTATGTTTGCCTATCCCTTTGTATATCTATGTAGCCCTATACATGTCCAGCCCTATCAATGACACGATCCCTATGTCAGTTCAGCCCTGTGTAGTAAACAAAACTACCTTAATTGTTTCATTGCTTTCTGATTATTAACAACTTTATCCCTACATATTTTTATCATATTTTAATGGCTTTTATATGCTTGTTATAAAACAATGTCTTCTTTTATAATTGACCATTGGTTTGAAGTTAATAATATACTGATTGGCAACAATAATCATAATGAGTCGGGGTTTACTAATTTTGTTACCGTCAGCGGACTCAGATCAAGAATCCCACACACTTAATTAAGGTATTGCTTTTTTAAGGCCAACATTCTCTTCTCGATCAAAGTGATTTTGTTGTTGTTCACTTTTTGTAGCTCTGTTGTGCTGAGCAGTGAGTGTGTTTGGTGTTGAGCAGTGAGTGTGTTTGGTGTAGAGCGTGAGTGTTTGGTGTTGAGCAGTGAGTGTGTTTGGTGTTGATAGTGAGTGTGTTTGGTGTTGACCAGTGAGTGTGTTTGGTGTTGACCAGTGAGTGTGTTTGGTGTTGAGCAGTGAGTGTGTTTGGTGTTGAACACTAAGTGTGCTTGGTGTTGAGTGTGTTTTGTGTTGGGCAGCTAGTGTGCTTGGTGTTGAGCTGTGAGTGTATTTGGTGTTGAGCAATGTGTTTGCTTGGTATAAGTCATTGATTACATGTACGTTCGTACATATATTTGTCATCTTTGACTATTCAGTCTTATCCACTCCAAGAAGTGTGTTGGGAAATTGTAATCCCATTGATGCTAGTAACATCCAGTTTCATGTAGTTCTTATAACTCTTATATAACCAATTGCATATGTATATATATATATATATATATATATATATATATATATATATATATATATATATATATATATATATATATATATATATATATATATACATATACATATATATATATATATATATATATATATATATACATATATATATATATATATATATATATATATATATATATATATATATATATACATATATATATATATATATATATATATATATATATATATATATATATATATATATATATATATATATATATATATATATATATATATATATATATATATATATATATATACAACGGGTATAGTAGGAGAATAAAATGGCTGCTGGAAAATAGCAAGACTTGATATTCGGTTTCCAAAGAGGTTTCATTCTTCAGCTTTTGAAGTATTTTCTTCCTTTGATCATTGCAATTTTCAATCAGATTCACTGCATTTTGGCAGAGTTAAAGTCACAGTATTATCCTTCAGAAGAAAGAACCGTGGCTGAAACTGCGATGATGCAGAGAAGTTTCTTCAAGATTGCAACAGAGGCAAAAAATACAAAGCTGAAGGATAAACTGACCCCTTCGTAAACCTAGGCCTGACCTGATACCATTGTTGCAGTGTCATAACATATTTGATAAACCGGCATAACATATATTCACAAGTATAATTTGGGACGAGGGGTGGCAGCCCCATGGGTTTTCTACCCCAATTGCTTGTTAAACCAATATCCCAGTGTTTACAAAACACTGAGATGGCTACAGAATGTACAGCTGCTCCAGCTTGTCCACCAGTGAGGGTTCCAAATTTCTAGCCTTTTGACTGAATCTTAGTTGTTCTTAGCAATTGCAGGTAACACAATGATTCCAAAGATACAGTAGAGTAGGCTTGTCTATAATGAAGCAAACATAGCTAAAGAGAATATTATTCCACAAAGCATTGATCAATCTTTCTGACGACATCGTTTGTAACCATCTTTTGATTGCAAAATAACCATGCCTTCACATGTATTTCTGCAGTTTTGCTCTATAATCCTTTCGATGACGCCTTATTCAAATCATCAGGCATGATCACATTGGGATTACATAGACATAGCCAGACTTGCCTCCCCAATCTAAATCTAATGGAGCCACCCCTGACAAACAAGACTCTAGAGCTTCAAATGAGAATGTGAAATTGTTTTCTCACATGACTGTCTCCTAGTGGCAACCTTAATTATCTACTTTATCAACATGTTGCCAGAGAATGGAGTATTTTTCACAAGCCTCAATTAACTTGTTGCTCACTCCTAGCAACAATCACCATTTCATGTACACTGAGCAACATTGTTGCCAAAACATGTTGACTCACTATTTTATATTAATTGTGTTGCCTGTAGTACGTATGTAATCTATGCTTCAAGTAATCAAGTAGCTTATTGGTATTTTCCTGCACGTGTTTTGCATGAAATCCTAAAAGTGACATACATTGCTAATCCTTAGGATGAAAGCACAAGTGTCACGGGGCTGGTGTAGTTTGGGATGAAAGCAGTTTTAGCCTGTTTACAGTCATTCTTATGGCTACATATCCTTCTATGGTTCAAGTAATCAGTACTGTTGCTTATTGGTGTTTTAATTCCTGCAAGTGTCTTGCATGGAATCCTATGAGCGAGACACATTACTGGTTTTGGATTGTTTCTGGTCCTAAGGCTATATAGATGCATGGAATGGTGCAGATTGTAGAACTGAGAACTGAAAATGAAGTGCTTTGTTATACTGGCTGTCGTGGGTATACTCTTGTGTAGAGGTGCATAAAATTACAGGAAAGTATCAAGTTCAAGAATATTTGAGAGTTATTATGTGGCTGTTTATCCTCTTTATAGTGGAAGTGACATCCCCAGTTGTGATTGCCTGCTCCGTTGACGGAGTACAATATGAAGTTGGGGGTATATTACCCTCCAACAACCCTTGCGAGACCTGGTGCGTTGGCAGTTAGGGTATTTGGTCTGTCTATCTAGTCTATCTTATTATCAAACTGTACCCCAGCTTTGCAGTATATTGTCATGCATCATTCATGCCTGAACCCTCCAATAGAGAAAGCTAATATATAGTGTTAGTAATTATGGTTACCGTAATATTTTCTACCCAGTGTTACTCTAACTCTGTGCCCTGTCATTGAATTTACAATGCAGAATTGAAATAATGGACATATGAAGTGCACCAACTTGTCCCAGCACCAGGTCTGTCCTGCTGTGCTAGACCCTCTGTTTGCAAACTCTTATGATCAGTTCTGTAGCCCTAACCCATGTGTTTTCAAACCTAGCATATTCTTCCTATTAAGTTAGTAGTTCAAAAATCTATCAGTGATAATTATTATTTTTTGAAGTAGAGTAATCAGGGGTCGTAGCCAGGGGGGGATGCATGAAGGGGCAAATGCTCCTCTCTCTTTTCAGAATGTCACATTAAAAACCTTTCAATAAGAACATGTCATTCCTTACTTCACTCCCAAAGTCAGAAAAGTTCCCAGGAAACTTGAAAAGAATTGACTTTCCTCAAAGAGAGCTTGGAAAGATCCTATAAACTACCCTTTTGAGTCATTCTATTGCTCTGTACCATTAGCACGTGCGGCGGCCGTTTCACGGAGTAGTAGCCAGCATGCAGAACAGTGGGCGTGACCACAAATTTGCTCATTACTTCCCCCTTCTCTAAATTCCTCGGTACGCCTCTCGTAGTACTGTGTACTGTAACATTATTGCTATAAATGATCGTTGTGTGATCAAATTTTCTTTGATTCTTTATATACATTGCCGTACAGCTTCTGTCAACCGAGTGGAATGAAGCAATGCGAAGTGAGGACAACACCAGTACTTCATCTTACATACTATAGCTTTGCTACCTTTGTTGTGTGTACGTGTGTGCTTGTCTATGAAAATGCATCATTAATGTGTGTGTGCATGTTTGCGCTCAGTTCTTGTCCTGGAGTTGGTTCTTAGATATATTACTTACATCATGCAGAGGTTATTATCTGATTTATGTGTTTTTTTAATTCGAATTACCGTAGATGCGGATTATTTACGGGCTTAAAATTTTATCGAACAATGTATGTAAAGCTATCTAAATAGCCTACAAATTTGCAAGTTATGTACACTTGAGTCTACCTGCAGAGTTTGCTTTAACGTCATATGACTACCCCTTTTCGTTTTCCTTTGTCTAAAGTCAGTCTTTGACTCAATACAAAATTTACATTCATATATATATGGTTGCAGTATTCTGTACCTCTTCCATATCAGACTTAGTCTAGTACATAGTCATTAGAACAGAAAATATTACAAAATAATTGTACACAGCTGACTCAGGTTTGTAGTCCTGCAGCAGACATGTTTCATTCATGAAACCTGTTGGTTCAACCTACACTACTACAGTAATTAAAGCTGACTTTGGGCACTTGGTAGGTTAAAGGGCTGACTGGCATGATGTTGACTGCTATATAGCTGACCATACAGGTGTTGACCACCTAGTGAGTTTGGTACATACGGTCATGTTACAGACACCATAGGTTTGTTTGTCCGCGCAAATGAGTTCATTCGAGGAAAAAGTTGTAATGCCTTCTACATGGCAATCTTAATAACAACTTCAACTTCATCTACTTTTCGGGATCTCTCCAATGTATATAGCACTTTGTATGTTAATAGTTGGAGATGGAAAGTTTTTTTATGGTTCATTTGTCATTTCCTTTAGCCCATAGTATGTCCCTCCCAAAATTGTGGAACTGAACTTCAACCAATACACAGGGAAAACGAATGCTGTCCAAGTTGTGGATGTGCAGTGGGTGCAAACGTTTTCAGCATTGGTGAGACGTACAGGCACCCATTTCCGCATTTGTGCCAATTATGGTGAGTTCTTATGCATGCAGACAAATCCATTTATTGCAATTTCATTAATTAATATAAGCAGCTATAATAAAACTTCATTTTAGATTTGCATTTTTAAATGCACACACTATGAATAGAAGTTGTAACCTTTGTGAGGTGCATATTTGAATCAGATATATAATACTATAATATATTTGTTATAATGGTTGCATTGTATATATCATATACATACATAGGGTATAGGGTATAGGGTATTCTTATTTAACCTGGGGAACCTTTAGCCAGAGGCTACTGTAAGTGGCACCCAGAAAAGAAAAGGGACAAAATGCAAAAACAAAAACAACAAAGGGGGTATACAAAGATTCAACAAAAAGTCTTAGAGTTTGAGGTTTGTATTAAGGTGAAATGACAATAGAATGAATAGATGAGCAAAAATTATAAATTTTAACTAATACGTATTAGTTAAACCATGGCTCTTCGTGGTGTCCGTCATTTATCACACGAGCGAAGCGAGTGTGATAAATGACGCGACACCACGAAGTGCCATGGTTTAACTTACTTATAGCCAATGTTTTCCCACGGATTGGCGCGGGAGGTGCGTATAGCGAGTAAACAGCTGCAGTTGGCTGCTGTACTTGAGATCCTAGAGATAGACGAACGTAGCTTTTACCGAGAATTCTACCAGTAAACTACTGATCGTTTGCGTCGTCTCTAGACTTAGGACCACCAAATACGGAGTAGGCACCCTCTGAGACCAGGGCGACTCTATGCCTAAACACTGAATCGATCGAAAAGGAGTTGGAAAGGCCGCTGAAGAGACATCGAAGCCGAGCGAAGAGAAGCAGTTTCGAATTCGTTCGATCGATTTCCCAAATTCGCTCAGCTGTAGTTTGGCTCGGTACAATTGTAAAATCCGCCATTTGGCAGCGTCAATTTTTAGCGGATATCGCTACGCGATGGAAACTTTTGGTTTGCAAAGCCTGTCAATCATACCTAACACTTTACTCGCCTGCACTACTGTAACAGCATTCTCACTAATGTTGTCTGCTTTATGAGACAAGGGTCTGCGCAAAACGTCAATGTGCACGCTTTTTAGCTCAAAAAGACTGATTTTGCCAGGCTTTGTAGTGTGAAAGACCACCTTTCAGTCAGGTATGTGAAGTTGGATTAGGGTATTTAAATAATAAGACGATTGAAAACATGTACAAAGAATTTCAAAGCAATGTCATTCATGCAATGAGGGGCTGCATGTATGGTCCATTGTCCTTGCTCTTCAGGTAGAAGCTATACAGCCAGTTGGTCTCATGATTATTGTTTGTCACTTAGCTATGGCTGTAAGCACTGTCCTCCTAAGGTCACATTTATCACATCGTTTTAATCCATAACACACTACTCCAATTTATATCACATTGAATCTTATGGTATACAGTGTATAACAAATGGGAATAACCATGGTAACATTAGCTAAATATATATATATATATATATATATATATATATATATATATATATATAATATTAGATTTACAGAATACACAAAGCATAACCTAAACTGAAACCAAAAAAGATTTACTACAACAAATTAAAATTCAAGATCCTATAATACATGCAAATTACAGCTAAACAAAATCAACAATGATCAGTTAGACAATATCATCAATTGCAGAAGATTGCTGCATAGTCCCCAGGATACTCAGGGTATTGCCCCTCTGAACTGCTACAGAAATCCGCTGAAGTAGGAATTTGTGTGAGAGAGCCTCACCTGAGCTACTTTTGCAGAGACGCTGGGATATCTCCTTTAGGAAAAGATGTGTATCGGAACCGAAATTGCCAGATGTCTCGATGGCTACAGGAGCAAATATGTGGGTAGCTAGGAGATGGTGGTATTGGGCTGCTTTCCGGGTTTCCGCTGCATCTGCTACTGCCCCAGCCCTGACGGAGGCCATGCTGGAGTAAGTGGGAGCAGATGAGAGGCCTACCATTTATCCACGGTAGTAGCGTTACACCATCAGACCTCTTCCCATCATTTCGGCTGAGACCCTGGGGCTCAACCTGACAGGGCACCCCGGCTGCGGTCAGTGACCGGTGAATGATACCATTGATGGCATTATGGCGAGGATGGCGACCCTGACTTTTGTGGCAGCTGCATGAGCCCATGCAGCCCATGCTTGTCCAAATGTGCCCCACATTGCCTGCACATGTGTGGCCGGCAGATAGGAACTCCCAGGCGGAGGCCAACAGAAATGGTGATAGAATTATCATCCAGTCTTAGTCCTAAGGATGAGACAGGCGGGGCATTGAGCCAAGCACCTTACTCTTTTGCCGAAGCCCCCAATAATCTGGCCTGTGACACTGGTTCCTTGGTTCCCTCAAGGAGAAGCTCAAAAACAGCTCTGACCTGAGGAAAGTCCCAAGCCTTCTGATGGGTATTGGAAGGGCTTGAAGGGGGAGCATCAGGGGTACGGGATTTCCACAAAATTAGGCCTTCTTCTACTCCCAGTAATTCCGTGGACTGGAGGCGAGGAGGGAGGATCTCCTTGGTGAGAGCAAGGCAGCCAGCAGCCGAGGCCAAAAAGGCGGAAGGTGCAAGCTGAACTGCACTGCGGACACCTAAGCCTCCAGAGGAAACCGGAAGGGAAGCCTGAAGCCACACTGTTTCATCGTCCAAATTGATATTAAGTACTTCACTGGTGATTGAGCGGAGAAGGACATTGAAGTCCTCTAGCTTGGAGGAACAAAAGCACGGAGAGGTACTCAGCAGGTAGAGAATCCTAGGAATAGCAAAGGAGTAGCGGAGAAGCAACAAGGAGTCATGTCTCTTGAAGTGAGGCAGTCTGTCACCCATGACCCTAAGATCATCACACCTGTTGGAAATGGCTGCATCAATGGGCTCATCAGTACCTATGGGGGCTCCAAGAAAGACGGCATCATCAAGGTAAACTGGGATGAGTTCAGGGGCCGATCCAAGCACAAGAGACTCCTCGGGATGAATGGCAATCAGCTCAGACTTCCTCAGATTTAGTTGGAGACCCAATGAGGCTGCCTCATCCTTAACTAGAGAAATGTCTCTAACAACATCATGAGCTGATCCTCCAAGTAATCCATCGTCGAGATAGAAAATCCTCAGTTCAGATTGTAGCTTTTCCACCAGAGGTTGCACCGCAAGACAAAAGAGTAAAGGACCCAAAGGGTCTCCCTGCTACACACCTTCCTGAGATAGGAGAGTATGCTCGCCATGCATAGAAGAGGTGAGTACACGAACTGTAACAACTGTACACCAGTGGATAGAGCTCTGGAATGTGTACCAAACAGGCCCTTAGAGCTACATCCCTTCTAATACTGTTAAAGGCATTCTTGAAATCAAGTTTGACAAGCACACTATTAGCTGGAATCTCCCTGAGATACTTCCTTGCACTATGAATTGCAGCCTCCGCTCCCAGTTTCGTCCCAAACCCTAGCTGGAGTGGTGATAGATAATCCTTCATTTGCCCAACAACACTCCTACATCCCACCTTTGCAACCAGACGACGGAGAGTAGACCCGATGGCAATGGGATGTATACCTCCACGACGTGGGACGTGTGACCAAGGGATAAGGCTCATGCCATCAGGCCTGCGGCGATCTCTATGGAATAAACCTTGAGGCTCCAATGTGCTAGGGACTTTGATAGATGCGAGGGTTCTGTGGATAAACTGGTTAAGTTCCGCATGTCGTGGGTTACGTCCTTGGCTTCGTACACAACTGAGTCCATGTGTGGCTGACTGATCCACTTGCTCACCGCAGTGCTGACAGGGGTGAGGAACACACAATGGGGTACCAAGACGTAGGCCAACTGCGACGCGAATCGTCTCATCATCGAGTCTTAAGCCGACTGCTGAGATAGGGGGGGGGGGCTGTCAACCATGCCCCTGACTCCTTCTGTTTGCAAGCTAACCGTCTGGCTCTTGACTTTTGATCACTTCTGAGAAGGAGGTTGTTGTCACTGGAAAGTCCCAGCACCTTTGTTTTGCAGCATTGTCCTCTGTAGGTGGTGGTTCTGTGGATAGCTTCTGCCAAATAGTTATGGCTTCATGTTGTAGTGAGTGCATCGAGGAATAGATCACATCAGGTAGAAGAGTCTGTAGGATTGTAGCACAACCAGCAGCTTAGGCTAAGTAAGCAGACGGTGCTAGCTTGGCTGCACTACGAATTCCAAGACCTTCTGCATTGATGGGCAATGCTGCCTGCATCCAGGAATCATCATTCAATTGTATGTTACAAATACCCTCCAAGAGACTTCTCTGAATGCTGTCAAAGTCTTCCAGCAAAGTAGACCGAAAACAAGGTGCTGTCCTCAGGATGTATAAGATCTTGGGCATGGTGAAGGCGTTCCGTAACAGAGTCAGGGCATCATGTGCATGTAGGAGCTTCAATCTGTCTACTAAAGTTTGTAAAGAGTGTATGTTTGACTCAATGGCTGAGTTGACTGATACGTATACATCACCTCCAATGGGGGATCCCAGCAGCATCTCGTCATGTGAACTAACAACTGTTACAGTTAAAGATGGAAAAGCAGATATCATGGTTGATACCGCACTTTCATCGTCACTGATGATTTCACTTTTCCGTGTATTGAGATTTAGACCCAGGTCTTTCGAAGCCTCAATCAGGAATCTCAAATCTCTCAATACATCTTCCACTGGACCGCCCATGCATGCATACATACATACATACATACATACATACATATATTCAGAACAGTAGTTTCATACATCCATTACACAGTTTCATACATCCATTACACATTACATACATACATTAAACAGTAGTTTCATACATACATGCATGCATGCATGCATGCATACATACATACATACATACATACATACATACATACATACATACATACATACATACATACATACATACATACATACATACATACATACATACATACATACATACATACATACATACATACATACATACATACATACATACATACATACATACATACATACATACATACATACATACATACATACATACATACATACATACATACATACATACATACATACATACATACATACATACATACATACATACATACATACATACATACATACATACATACATACATACATACATACATACATACATACATACATACATACATACATACATACATACATACATACATACATACATACATACATATATATATATATATATATATATATATTTGTGTATATTATACAATAGCAATTGTCATACAATTGTCATGTACGTAAAATGTGACTGTGAGTACTTCTATAATATAACAATACATTGCAACTGCATTAAATCTTATGCCATGTTTTCTCCCCTTAGCACATGTACGGGGTTAGGACAGATATGTAATGTAAGTTATCAACTTCCTGCATGTACCATCACACCTTGAGTAATTTATCGGACAATTTATGTAAAGCTATAAGTAGCCTACAATCTTGCAAACTATGTACACTTGAACCTACCCTGCTCAACATGCTTTAATGTCATATGACAACCCCTTTTCGTTTTCCTTTGGCTCAAGTCAGTCTTTGACTAAGTGCAAATTTTACATTCATATATATACTCAGCCTTTCAAATTACCATGCATGTAGCTTTGCATGGTTGCAATCTTCTTAACTACCTCTTTGATTCCATGTCAGACTTAGTCTAGTACATAGTCGTAAGAACAGAAGATAATTGTACACAGCTGACTCAGGTTTGTAGTCCTGCAGCAGACATGTTTCATTCGCGAATCCTGCTGGTTCAACCTACACTACTACTACAATAATTAAAATTGACTTCGGGTACTTAGTAGGTTCAATGGCTGACTGACATGCATATGATGTTGACTGCTAGCTGACCATACAGGTGTTGACCACCTAATATTATTGTATTGAGTTTGGTACATACGGTCATGCTATAGACACCATAGATAGATAGGTTTGTAGTCCTGCAGCAGACATGTTTCATTCATGAAACCTGCTGGTTAAACCTACACTACTACAGTAATTGAAATTTACTTTGAGCAATTAGTAGGTTAAAGGGCTGACTGACATGATGTGGACTGCTAGCTGACCATACAGGTGTTGCATGACCACCTATTGAGTCTGGTAAATATTATAATCATGCTATTGACACCATAGATTTGTCTGTCAGTGAAAATGAGGTCATTGGAGGAAAAAGTTGTAATTTTTCCTTATTGGCAAGCTTAATTTAAATTTCAACTTCCTTTACTTTTTGAGATTTCTCCAATGTGTATAGCATTTTATATGTTAATAGTTGGAGATGGAAAGGGTTTTTATTATTCATTTGTCATTTCCTTTAGCCCATATTATGTCCCTTCCCAAATTGTGGAACTCACCTTCAACCAAAACAGAAAGAAAACGAATGCTGTCCAAGCTGTGGATGTGTAGTGAGTGAAACAGAATATGACATTGGTGAGGAGGTCCCAATTTCCGATAATTGCTCTTGGTGAGTTCTTATGTATGCAAACACATCCATTTATTGCAACTTTCATTAATTAATTATAAGCAGCTATAATAAAACTTCCTTTTTCAGATTTGCATGTTTAGATGGACACATTATGAATAGAAGTTGTAACCTTTGTGAGGTGCATATTTGAAGCACATAATACTATAATATACTTGTTATAATGGTTGTATTGTATATATTACATGTTACTTTTTAAACCCTTAAATTATTATTAAAGGTCCCTGAAATACAGCTGACTTCAATGGTAAACAGAGTAAAGTTCCCAAATTGGTGACTCCAACACTGAACCAATGGCTATTATTTATCACAGTAAGCCATATTTCAGGGTTGGGATTTGTTGTTGCAACTTCAAAAGACAAATTGCAGCTGAAATGGGTCACTTTATGCATCAACATGTTTTGGTTTCCCAGAGATTTAGGCCATTCTGAGTATATCCAATAAAATTAGCTCAAACTGGGTTTGTTTACAAATTCCCAAGAATCTTATGAAAACAGTGAAAAGTTCAGACATAGTGGCAACTCCTTAAAAAATAATTTAAGGGTAAAATAACAGTGTTATATCATGTATAAATATATATATATACCCACTGCAATCTGTAGTGCGCTGCTATCTATTGGTAACCTATAACTAGTCAACGAGAACCTCCTCTAAAAACACTCTTCACGATAGCCAACTCAATAATTAACAATCACATCCCACCCTAAGGCATTATTCTACTCAGACATTACGTAATACACTCTAATAATAGCTACAGCAAGGTAAAGGCACATAGCTGATAATTACACTATATACTTAAACATAATATTATAGTTATGTAACATGCATGCACACTAAGAGTCCACTACATCTCCCCTTCTCCAGTAGGAGAATCTGGCTGGGGGTCTGACTGCGGCACCTGTCTGAGAACAAGTAACAGCTCTTGACGGAGTGTTACGGATGTTGTTGCAGTCGTCACTGAAATCGCTCGCACTAGGTCGGGTAGTGATGTGAACCTGGTTTCGACGAAGTGTCCCTGAAGGTGTTCCAACAACGTAGGATCGAGGAGTGTGGGCAGAGGTCAGTAGTACCTGACCAGGATCAATCCTGTTGTTGGTCCGGACCCAGCAACGTTTCTATCTAAGCCCGTCTATTCTTTTTTGGGGCTAATCTTATTGGCCTCAACAAGCCGGACGGAGGCATTTGACCAATTACCATAGGCAGCACACTAGGCCGCCTTGCTGCCATATGTGTCAGTGCAGCAGTCAAAGAGGAAATGGATTCTCTCCTTTTCCCACACAGCTGGGCTTTGGCACACCCATGGGAGCTGAAGCCACTGTGCATGCAGCCAGGTCCTAACTGAATGGGATGATTGAAGGGAATTTATTGGTGAGACTTGACTTTCAAAATGCATTCAACAGCATCCGTCAGGACTCAATGCTAAAGTCAGTCTTGGAGGAGGCCCCCCTTGCGTTTTCCTTGCTTTTACATCCTTTTGCCAACCTTCCTCCTTTTTTTTTCGGCAACTACATCATCCACTCATGAGAAGGAGTCCAACAGAGAGATCCACTTGGCCCCCTCCTTTTTAGTTTAACTATCCAGGATTTGTTCAGATCACTCAAATGAGAGTTCAATGTTTTGTACCTAGATGATGATACTCTTGGCGGGTCTCTTGAGGACATTAAGTCGGACCTAACACATTTCAAGGAGCTTGCTCACAATTTTGGGTTGAAGCTCAATTGCAGCAAATCAGAGTTAATCTGTGTGGAGGACGCTACTAGAGATTCCATCCTGTCACATTTCCCATCTCTTCGTGTTACACCTTTTGAAAGGGCCACTCTCCATGAATCCCCAATTGGTGGAATTGAGGCCATTGAGATAATCCTCCAGTGGAAGATGACCAAACTGGAGAAGCTTGGGGAGAGGCTCAAAGTCCTTCAGGCACATGATGCCTTGTTCTTATTGAAGAGTGCATTTTCACTCCCCAAGCTCCTTTATACCCTCCGCACGGCTCCATGCGATCAGTCCATCCTCCTGTCATCCTTTGATAGTCTGCAAATGTCTCTCCTAGAGTCAATATGTTATATTCATCTCACTGAATCTGGTTGGCTCCAAGCCTCCCTCCCACCTACATTTGGTGGCTCAGGGGTTAGAAGTGCAGTCATGCTGGCACCGTCTGCCTTTCTGGCTACAGCTGCTGGCTGTGCTTCTCTTTTCCAGATTATCCTTCCTGAGAGGCTGCAAACCAAGACAACAATGTCCACACAGAAGCTATGCTTGCATGGAACTCTGCATATTATCCTGTTGCTGTAGTCCCTCCAAATGGTTCTGATGCCACCAGGCAGAAGTTCTGGGATTTGCCCATAATTAAGGGTCACTTTGAATCACTCCTGGCCACAGCTGACTCCAGAGGGAAGGCACGATTGCTGGCATCCTAACAGGAGTTGGGGGCTTGGCTTACTTCTCCTCCGATTTCAGCACTCGGCCTCTGAATGGGGAATGAAACCATCCGGACTGCAGTGGGCCATCGTCTTGAAGCAAACTTTTGTGTCCCACACGATCGATTGTCCTCTCTGTGGAATGCAGGCGGACCACTCTGGAGTACATGGGCCCAGTTGCCGGAGTAGTCAAGGCAGAGTACCCCGAAACACAGCACTGAATGACATAGTTCAGTGCTGTGTCCTTTCTCCTGCCAATGTGCCATCCACACTGGAACCACGTGGTCTATGTTGGTCGGATGGTAAAGGACTACCTTGGGCTAAAGCTGTGCCCTTGTTTGGGATGTGTCGTGTTGGGACTCCTTCGCCCCATCCAACATTCTAATGCCATCATCCCGGCTCGGGCTGCTGGCCAATCATGCGGCGACCAAGTAGCGAGATCTGTATGCCGAACTATCAATATGCCACATATTCCAGCCCATTGCTTTTGAGTCTACTGGAGTTTTCGGGCAGGATGCCCTTGATTTTCTCCATGACCTAGCTAATCATACGCGTACATTAACAAATGACCCATTAACATATTTGAAACCGTGTCAACAAATCAGTGTGTGTATACAGAACTTTAATATATACCACTTCAGTTTTAGGTTGTTGTACTTTGTGATTTTTTTTCTTGTTCTATTTTAGTTTATTGAAGTGTGTAATCTTTATTTTCCTATATATGTGCATCCTTGTATACTCAGTTTACTTTGAATAATAATATACTTGAAAAAAAAATAAATAAAAATAAAAAGTATATATATATTATACAATAGTAATTGTCATGTATGCATATTGTGTACAATTTGACTATGAATAATTCTCTAATATACCAATACATTGCAACTGCATCATATGTTCTGCCATGTTTTCCCCCTTAGCTCATGTACGGAGAACGGATTGCAATGTAATGTAAGTAATCAACTTCCTGCATGTACCATCACCCCTTGAGTATTTCATTGGACAAAGGGGTTGTCATATGACAACCCCTTTTCATTCTCCTTTGCCTCAAGTCAGTCTTTGACTGTATACAAATTTTACATTCATATATATACTCAGCCTTTCAAATTACCACGCATGTAGCTTTGGTTGTAGTCTTCTGAACTACCTCTTTGATTCCATATCAGACTGAGTCTAGTACATAGTCGTTAGAACAGAAAATGTTACAAAATAATTGTACGCAGCTGACTCAGGTTTGTAGTCCTGCTGGTTAAACCTACACTACTACAATAATTAAAATTGACT
>CAUJGJ010000114.1:413900-443900 GCA_963170055.1 Halisarca cf. caerulea
AGAAGCTATATTAAGTGTCAAAAGATTGATGGTTTTGCTGTTGAAAATGGTTGACACAGCTGACAGTGTGGTTTCCCTCACACTGAGGTACAACTCATCCCGTACCGTGTTCATCCCGCTGATTAGAGCAGTAGCATCTGATGGTGCAGTTCAATACATACATGAATACTACAGTCAAGACTGTGGGGAGGTTATACACTCCGCTCTAATATATACTGCATGCGCACATGTTTGATGCACACATATATGCTGCAAACACTGCACTGTATAGTATGCTGCAATGTATAGGGGCAGTGTATGTAAGAAGTTAAGCTTAAAAGCTGTAAATTGAATTTTGCAGGAAACACACTATACAATAAAAGACAATAAGTACACTCACCTGTGGAGGACAGGTGTTCAACTGGTAGTTCCAAAGATAGTAGACCGGGATTTGCCTCCACTATTGCAATTACATCAGGCAGGCAGGACGAAGGAAGTGTAAAGGGAAAGCGTGAAAATGAGAGGTGCTTCAAGTAAGCACATCTCCGCAAGCAGTACGAAATGGCAAGGATGTCATGAGATGTTAAGAAGAGATCGAACCCGATCACCTCAGTAGGATGCTGTACAATACTTTGTGCTAATTCTGAGTTCTGAGACTCATA
Source organism: Halisarca cf. caerulea (assembly GCA_963170055.1). Lineage (NCBI taxonomy): Eukaryota > Metazoa > Porifera > Demospongiae > Chondrillida > Halisarcidae > Halisarca > Halisarca cf. caerulea. The sequence continues at coordinate 414,542 of CAUJGJ010000114.1, forward strand.
AAGAGAGTGGTAAAGATACAGAAGTCTAGGATCACTATTGGAACACCATGAAGGCAGAGAGAAAGACGTTGCATGGGAAGACTGACTTGACTCAGAAGTAGAAAGAGCTGAGACAGACTGACAGAGAAGAGAGGCTACCCCAGGTGTGGAAAGCCTTGTCAGACCCGAGTAGAATCGAACAACCATGGCAAATTTAGGATCAAAGAAATGCTCCCTCACAAACTGCAATTGGTCGGTGTCGGGTAGATGGGAAATATGCCATGCCACAAAAAACTCGTGGTCAGTAGTGTGGGAAAAGTTGAAGGTGTTCACCTCCTCATACCCAACTGTGCAGGAATGCTGCACAAGCAGGCCTTTGAATATGGACTCCTCAATGACCGCTTCTGGTGGGAGAGTGGGAAACACTCTTCGAATATCGCTTTCCTGAAGCACAAAGACTGGCCGATTCTTCATCATACCTCCGTATGCTAGGGCACCCAGTGATTCGAATAGACCTTTCACCTCGGGTGACATTCGACTCAGGGACGAATCCACTTGACAGGGGATTCCACACTTCTTATATTCTCTTATTACGATATTACAGAGAAATTTCTTGTGGCATTCCGTCATCGTGGGAGGGAGTCCACCGTAATCATAGATGGAGCAGTAGATAAATAGATTCATTGGTATGTGAGCACCTCCTAGAAGATCAGGACAGGAGTGCAGCTTCTTCATCATCTTCTCTGCTTGCTCAGGTGTCCCTTTGAAGAAGTCTTCTACATAGCGTTCTATGGATGCTTGGTCGAACCCGTGAATTTCATAAAGGGAAGAGCTGCGAAGCTCAAGGAAAGGCAGACTTCCTGGACGGGTGCTAACAATTACGTCTGCTTGGGGAAGAGTAATGCCTTCGAGAATCCGCTGGATTACATTGTCGTCTGTAACGGAGAGCAGTTCCTGAACTTCATCTGCTCCGTCAAAGATAAGAAGCACCTGCTTAGCATCACTGTCAACTAGGGATTGTTTCACTTCAAAGATGTCCAGCTTTTCATCCTCTGCAGACTTATAGTAGTATGATATTAGTTCCTCAAGAGTCTTGGCTCCAGACACCGTCTTGTTTCTCAGTGGAAAGTAGAGCACTAGTGCGTACTCATTGTCTGCTTCCTTCATGGCTAGTGCTCGACACACGTGAGTGAGGAGAGTTGTCTTCCCAATTCCTGGTTGGCCGTAGACCACGCGAATACTATCACTAGTCTTGTGAAGTAGATTAAAGGCATTGATATAGCCTTTCACGTGTTGCTCTTTGTACCCGCAATTTCTGAATTTTCGTCCAAAGGCAAGTTCATCTTCTGGCTCATTCGGTTTGCCTTCGAGGACAGCAAGTTGTACAAACTTCATTTCTCCCCTTCCTTTCCTGATTTTAAATCTCTTGTATCTATTGTAGAGATGGTCCCTCAGTCTGTGGATATGAGGGTTATCAAGTGGACCCTGTAGAAAGTAGACAGAATGGAGTCAAAGCTTAAGGTGGCGGGTTGGTCTGCCCACGCATTCTTGCAAAACATTGAGCTGTCATATCGATGCTACTGAGCGATATTAGTGCCACTACTCTAATTGATTGTACTGAGTTAGTTATAAAACCTGTGCAGGCTAAAGAATATATGAAGAAAGTCATAAACTGAAGCAGAAATGAAGCACTTTCCATTCTCCATACTTTGACATTATATCGAGTCCTATTGCCAAGTAACAAGTGTACACAGGGTATTTATAACCACCCGTGAGAATAACGACAAAATGGCCGATGCTGAGAAGTTGTACACATACGTTTTGTTCTGATTACGAATAGCTGGGAGCTTAATCTGCATATCAGATTAAAGTTACACATATACATATGTTAGCTGCTACGAAGCTACAAATATAATGGTAATGCTTTCTTAAAGGAAGATAAGCAATGCTGAAAAAATGCTGTTTTTCACAAACTTTGTCTTTGCCGCAGGGTAAAAATCCTCGAGGCTTTTCAGGAAATTTACATCAAAAGAAAGACAAAGTAGCAAAACATACGAAAAATGTAACCAATGTAATAAAAGTTATAGGCAAAAAACCTGTTTTTTTGCCCTTCGAGAAGCAAAATTTGCTACCATGTATGCAGTAAAGAAGTACCTGGTTATAACACTTTCCCCAAGCGATATTCAAAAATTCTGTCATATGCCAGACCGACGAAAGCAGGAAGCATAATGATCAGAAGAAATTTTCACCCGCAGCAAAGCTGGTGGATTTTAGATCTCGGAAATCCAGCCATTTTTGTGATGTTTACCGTATATTATGTAGGCGCAACGTCACCAAAGTCGTCATCACCTCCTATTCCTTTAGTTCATAAATTTCAAACATCATTTGGAAGACGCTACCTGACCTACCTTGTTTTCAACGTCATGAATTAGCGGCTGTTTATAATGCGTCATTCGCATGTGGGACATGTCCATGCTAATTCGGAGGTGTGAAAATTTCGGTCGTTTTTATAGCTTCATTTCTCGACTTGTAGAAGCTTCAGAACGTCAAACGATGGCTTAATACATAGGTAGACATGTGAACGTTTCGAGGAATAGCCTTTCAAAAGGCTTACTTCAATTGCGAAGAAGTTTGTAAGGCTTACCCGACTTCTACTAAAATGCGAAACTCTTCAGGCGCTAACTGGTGAAACGATTCCAAGACTATTTATTCACATAAATCGCTATAGCAAAACATTTACTAACTTTTCCATGCGGGTGCCATCGCCATTCCTCTCTGAAGCCGAGATCATCAAAATTGGCCATCAAAGGGCGAAATTCTAGCTCCTATAACTCGGGACAGGAACAACACTTCTCTTGCACCCACATGGAAAAGTTGCTAACTACAAATAGCTCAATGCTGACACCAAGAGACTGTCTCTAGCTTGTTTCCTCGCGTTGCGTCCAGCCGAAAACTAAAATTTCGAAGAACATCCAGTTAGGTCACATGCCAGCATGTGAAAGAGCAGCGGTGACAACAGAAAACGTCATTTAACGCGGATTTGGTTTCGTATACGCCCGAATATCCACCCAAATCACGAGATAAAAGCGTGACTAATAACTTATAGGTGCCGAAAGATAACGTTTCACCCCTATGCAAACGGAGGATCACTATCATAACACATCTGGACATGTCCCACATGCGTTTGCCGTCTTTCAAATGACGTATGAAATTTCACGTATCAACAGAGTGGGGGAAGAAGGCGACTTTTGTGACGCTATGCCTACGTATCCGTGAAACGTCACGAAAATGGCAGTTTTATTGAGGGCGAAGATAAAGTCGCTTGGTTAGCCCTCAGATGCCTTTGAATTGCACCAAATCCAACTTCGATGGAATCTTAAAATCCTTCCGGGCAGTTTCTTGCAATTGGACCATTTACGCTAACTTTTGGCCGTTTGAAGGGTGAAAAAACAGGTTTTTCGGTTATAACTTGCTTACGGAAGATTATAACCTATATATAGCCCAGAACGATTTTTGGATAGCTCACTACTTGTTCTGTCTTTTCATGTTGTTTCATGGGAGTTGAGAGGGATCTAAAGGTCTGACCGAGGCAAAGTTTGTCTGAAACTGCTATCGCAGGTATGTTATGTCCAATTTTATGGCGCCGTCAAAATGGCCGCCACTACGGTGACCGTAATTGCACCCCTATTTTCTCCACAGATACCTCCTAAAAAGCCTACAAGAAGCCATGAATGATATTTTTAACTTGTCTACTATGTAGAAATAACCTTTTCTTTTGTGTGATGTTTTCAACAGTTGCACAATTAATCATTTGCTACAACATACGAAAACAGCTTTAGTGAAAAAGGCGGAGACCTAGATGGTGGTTTTTCAACCTTACAATGGGTTCAAAATGACCTTAGGATCAATATCTAAATTTTCACCGCGTATAATTTTGAAATTCAGTTCTTTCGTTGTTATGTACAGCATTTTGTAGTTTGCAAGCAAGGACAAGACAGGATATAGTTAGACATAACTTGAATGGAACAAGCAATCAAAATTATACGCGGTGAAAAGTTAGCTTTACCTTTTAGAAATCATCTCTTAAATTTCTGTAGTTATGCACCGCCATCTAGATCTCCGCCTTTTACGAAGAAATTTACCTAGTGCAGAAGACCCAACTCCAGAGCAAAGTCACATGATGTCACGAGAACTAATTATGATGTCACGGTATTCATCATCACCGAACGGTGCACGTATACGCGTTGATCGTGAAGTTTAGAGCGCCGGTGCAATAGATACTTTCGTCCATGCAGCACTTCAATGCCTTAACTGGATGACGATCCATGCAAATGTACAGAGAATCGTACAGTATAAGAGGTATCCCCATTGTAAACGTGGATTTTTGTTGAAACGGCCATATTAAAAAAAAAGGCAAGCACGCGAGCGTGGCAGCCAGTATACTCGCGCGTATATTGTCGTGTGGGACGTGGTCACATAGCGAGAGCGTGATAAATTGTCCGAGGCGTGACGATATAATCGCATACCTGCCAAACCGCAAAACGCCCCTTACCAGCCTCAATTCGGACATAACTTACCTGCGATGTATTCCTAGCTCACTATCTTCCTTCAGACAATAGAAACAATCGCTAGTTAAGTACCAACATGCTCGGAATATATACAACTTTCGTCCCGTAAGAAGAACTGGGCGAAAGTCTTGTCAACTAAGTAGAAACGATCAATAATTTGTGCTGCTATTTCAAGATGGCCATTTTTGCATTTTATTCCTGGACGGTTATAAATACCCTGCACACACACACACACACACACACACACACACACACACACACACACACACAGATAGACACACAGGTTTCTTTTACCTACTCATCAAAACAGATCTGTTCAAGATGTTTCAGTGACATCTAGTCATAACGTAACAGTGCCATTCTGTTGATACGTATTACATCCAGTTTATATACATGCAGCCATCTTGTCCTATATGGCATTTAACTTGTGGGAGGTGAGACAGTAGGTGGGATAGTCCCCAGGAAGGGTTGTGATTAACCTATAGACTTGTCAGTATCACACTTAGAATGAGGGTAGTACTCCCAGGTAGGGGTACTGCTGGGACACATGCTGTGTAGAATGAGGGTGGTACTCCCAGGTAGGGGTCACTGCTAGGACACATGCTGTGTAGAATGAGGGTAGTACTCCCAGGTAGGGGTCACTGCTGGGACACATGCTGTGTAGAATGAGGGTAGCACTCCCAGGTAGGGGTCACTGCTGGGACACATGCTGTGTAGAATGAGGGGAGTACTCCCAGGTAGGGGTCACTGCTGGGACACATGCTATGTAAGGTATTTTAGGTACATATGCATAATGCTTACAATTATATTGCAACCACGCTCACGGATATGTGGGCATCATTGTCTACAATAATGTTGAACTCCTGCAGGTTATGCTTCTCAAACTTCTCATGTTATAATATTAAATAGCAAACATCATAGGAACAATGACAAGGCTAAAGCAGTTTCTGCATATCCATGTTAAGGTGGACTACACATGATATTGCTGTGTACAAACATCGCATAACATAACAAACAAACAATCACCTTACTCCTTTTGGCTTTTGACTCAATCATTGTTAGCTGTGAAGGTGATGGTTCAGATTCACGTGCAATCTGTACAATGTAGCAAATAAGAGCTTTGGATGGAGGGATTGCTTATACTATGAATATTGGCGCTAATACGTTAGGCTCTAACGCAGGTAAGTTATGTGTATGTTGCACTTATAACAAAATGGCGGTCGCCGAAGTCGGTCGTAGAAACACACCCCAATTTTCTCATTACACGATACATAAACAACAAAACCGAATATGTAGAATACTATAGCAGGGCTTATAATTTACTCTTCTTTAAACTGATTATCAATCTCCCACCTTTCAAAAGGGGAAAAATGAAGATTACTCAACCCATACAAAAGAATTAAGCTAAGTGAAAAACACGAATCAAGTTCTCATGACGGTTAAGTGATATGATATCTACCTGGAAAGGTTCCTGGGATTAGTATCTAAGTTCTCACCGTGGTGGATATTTTGAAATTCTACGTACTTAGTTTGTTCCTTAGATATATGGTATGCACATGCTGTAGCATATATGCACATAAAACAAAAAGTAGCAGCTAGCAAAATCCACCCTGAAAAGTTAATCTTACCTTTCCTTAACAAGCATACAAACTTTCAAAGCTCTAGAGTGCCATTTACAACTCCATATTTTGGTAAGACAATTGGTCGATCAAAACACTCTTCTACTCGTAATCACACGGGCGTTGGTGACATATATTCGCAAACATATAGTTGCAAAAGTATACAGATTTTTGTAGAAAAGGCTTTCGCCGAAATCAAAGCGTATTTGAGCAAAATGGAGCAACTTAGCAAAACATTTTGAAAAAATGAACAATTGGAGACATCTGCGACTTACATGTGCACAAAATTCTATTTGGCTTGCTAGATAATCACAATGCATTCTGAATAGTCCCGCAAACTGCAGCTGACCACCTCACATTAATGAGATGCTAATTGATAACATTTGTGTGAAGCCATAGAAATGCCCCTCAGCTGCTCAATGTGCTCATAACTAGGGCTGAGGCTATTATGCTAAATTGTTTACCTAATATGATATTCCATTGTGCTCAAGATAACATCCTATTATGCCGTTAATTACTCCAATTATTCCCTCATATACTCTCACTGAATCAAAGTCTATAAGTTGCTACATGACTTCAAGATAAATCATGAAAACTGGTGATTAAAATCATGAAGTTGCAAACACCAGTAAAATACATTTGAAACATCTTAATTTTAGTGTTTTAAACTCAATGGGAAAACTGTATAATGGTACCACTGTGCTGGAGTAGTAAAGGGATCATCCAATTCAACAGTAATTTCTGATTCTATCCGTTTATTCCGGAATTATGCTCTGTTAGTTTAGCTACCTATTATTCTGAAAACTATGCCAGCATATTAGCCTCAGCCCTACTCATAACCTACCTATGAATGTATCGGCTGCCATTTTGTTCACAGCATCATCCCTACACATGTATAATTATAGTGACTACCATATATTTCCTAATATTTGGGCAGAACAATTTTCATGTTGAGGTTGTCAGTACGCTAGAAACACAATTGTTAGAACTGGAAATGCAACGGAAAAATAGGTAAATATAACGACAAATTAGGGTTGCGACCAGAAATTAGGTACAAATTGGCGGAATCGTCGTCACGGTTTCTTTTTATGGTTATTGTGCGTACATTTATCAGTGGGAGGTTGAAATTGATATGTTACTCTTCTTGAAATAAAAATTGTGTGAATATGACATACTACCAGGTTTACGTGTCTATATTTGTTCCGTTGTTTTGCCGATTATTGAGCATAAGGAACTCGAACGTTCATGTGATAGACACTGAGCTGTGCCTCAATAGCTACGAAATGAGCGAAGAGTGAGGTAAATAGGCCCATGCATAAGGAAGAAAATATTTTCAAATTTTGAAGCTGAAGAAAAATTAGAGTCGAAGACTGATAATTGAGCATAAGGAACTTATGTGAATGCTACTTTTCGACAAGAATTAGAGTATAACCTGCCCTGTTAGGGCCATGCAGCGTCGAATAATAAGGGTGCCAGAAGCTTAGGGAATATGCAGTATAATTATGTGTAGGGATGATAGTACTATTATTTAGGACTGTTCTACAAATGTATATATAGTACTACTATGATATTACATGATATAGAAACAGTTCACCAATTTGAAAGCACTCTCTCCTCTTCCCTATACTCAGGAAAGGAGCAGCTCAGCCAAAACGGCATGCGGAAACACAATGTTGTGATTTAGAGAGACTTAGTAAGCTAATCATGTGAATCCACTACACTGAGACTGAAGTAACATGGAGTACATATTTAAGAGGCTCCAAAATATATAGATCTCACACAAAACCAATCAGTTGACATTATACACTAATGTACTTAGCACAGCTGCTTAAGCTTAATTGTTTCACAGTGACTGTAGCTTACCCTTAAATCTTCCTCCAGTTTATCAGCTAGAAGCTTGTGCTTAGGACGTTTGTACTTGGAATCACTTTTTATGAGAAGGGATATGAATATTGAAAATCGATTTGGGGATAATCCTTTAATGAGATCATCAATGAATACTCTGTTGGCATCCTTAGTTGAGGCAGCATTACTTATCCTTTCCTTAATGTCAAAAGTGATGAATTCCTCTCCAAAAAACAGGTCTATGCAGGATTTAGCATCCAAGTCATCCACAAGCTTCTCATAGTTTCTCTGAATCACTTTCTTTTGAACACTGACATCTGCTGACCGCCGGTGAGAAACAAGCAAAATGAACTTGATACAAGATCATTATTATAATAATCACCGCATGAAGACATTGAATTCAGTGCACTCAACCCCACCCCACCACCACCCCACATCACAGAGAAAAAAGGCTAAAGGCACCATCATTGGCCATGGGATTACACATCAGCAGCCCCCTAAGTACCCCGGGCAATTGTGCACCCAACCAGCACTTTCTGTGTCCAACCGCTTTCTAGCTAGTCTAAGATCAGATCCAGTTTATGTCCGGCAATGAGGGAGAAACCCTTAGACTACTAAAACCCATTGATAAGTAGCTTTGGTAACTTGAGGCTTCTTTGTGCTTTCAATTGGCAAGACACATTGTTCAGGGTCAGGGCCTGGTTCAACATCGAGGAGAAAATATTTAAATTAATTTTGCTAAACTGAGCCAAATGCTCCAAAATGTTCGTTTTGGAGGCGATCCAACAATAGCTATTATAGTAACAGCGCGGGCAAGACATTTACAGTAGAACAGTTCAGTACTGCAGATTGACATCTTACCGGGGGATTCACCGCCGACTTTTTCGGCTTCGGTGGGAGGAGGTGATGGACGCTTCTCTGCCATTCTACGTAGCCAGAAAGTGAAAACGAATAACGCCCAAATAGAGTAAAACTAACGCCCAAATAGAGTAAAACTATGGGACGTCGAGAGAGGGGGCCTACGCAACTGCGCCTAAATTTAACCTTATTAGGATAAAATGTGTGTGTTAAACTTAAATTACTTCCGTGTTGCAGACTTGTTTCCGGGCAAATTTCTTCAAAAATTCGTTAACTTATAAATAATTTATATTTCCGGCGACTTGCACGTGTCAAAGCGAACAGAGAGCATTGTTGGTTGCAATTGGATCATTTCAGCATAGCAACCATTAAAAAAACAATTATACAGTAACTGTATAATTAAACCAGAAGATGTCATTCAATGCCATGCCATGTATGGTTGAGCCATTTATCATAATCATTAACTTTGCTTGCCGTGGATTATGCTAACATTATATATGAGGCCAGTTTCTAGCACAGAAGAATTAGTTCTCTTTCCAGTGATATACACAAAATTGCATGGCATGTCACTCATACTAGCACTATTATCATAATTTGATTGAATCTGAGAATACATGCATTCGATCCTTTTCTGTCTTTTTTACAGATCGAAGTTTTCATAATAATTACTGTTAGATCATGGTATATAAAAGTACAAAGGCAATGCATGCATGATGCACATGATCGATAACAGTATTGGTATACATACACGCATACAGCACCATAGTTGGAAGTCACATGCTCAGTACTAGAGAACATTCAACACTTTCACAGATGACAGTTTGGACTGCACAGACTGCTTGTTCTCTTTTGGTACATGACGGAGAGTCACTTCTTGTTAGCACCCGTTCTCTTCTAGCCCACTTGACAAAGCATCACGTATTCTTGCTTGGTTCCCAACATCAAAGTCAAACTTTGCTACTCTGATCTTGGCAGCACTTCTCTCCATCTCTTTCAAGTGACCTTCTGGAAACTCTGTGTCCCTCTTCTGTTAACAACAGGAAACAAAAACATTGTAATAACAAACTACTCAGTTCAAAGTTCACACACTTCTACTGCATGCATAGTGTATTGCATGGAAGCCTTTGAGAGGCTGAGATCAACTGCAATGAGGGTTCAACGGAAGAAGTTCATAAGTCCATTTTTCAACAAGTCCTTTTTTTCCTCGGTTTTATGTTAGATTCATATGTACTTTGCTAGGATATGAGGCTGTTTTCTATTTAATAGCAACGAAGCCTGTATCATACACAATGTCAGAAGGCAAGAAACAACAAAGGGCATGAGTACCTAAAATTAAATCGAGGAAAAGAAGGAATAGTTGAAAATGGACTTATCAACTTCTTCCGTTGGACCCTTCACATTGGCTGGAATAATGTATAGACCAAGCCTGCACCCATCCATATATAGGGAAGAATATGTTGAGTACTTGAGGAACACTGTTACCGATGACCATTTTCCTCATGCACAATTGGTTATAAATGCCCTCAGGCTGTTTAAACTGCCTTGCTATCCTGTTCACATGCATACGCTACTACAATGTACACACAAGTACACTCAGTCCACATCATCGAAACTATACACTGAACTATATACACTGTCATGTGACCCGGCCTATGCTGACCAGTGGGTAATACACATGCAGCAAAACCGTTGGTGAACCGTTAACCAGCAGTCAACTAGCACCGTCCCGTATGCACATCCATATCCATCATGCAGTTACCCAATCATGAACACCGCACAAGTGAAGTGTTTTGTGTTGTTGTACACAAACATCTAACCACACACACACATGCACACTCACGCACACAAACACACACACACACACACACACACACACACACACACACACACACACACACACACACAAACGCGCACACATGCACACACACGCACACACACGCACACATGCGCACACATTATTGTTAAAAAACCCTGCTATTTTTGCCCATGCAAAAGGTGGAGGATTTTTGCTAGAGGCATCATTGTATAAAAACTAGCTGGGCCAGGTAGGGTACTATATACCAGTGCACTGATGTGTAAATGGTAGTAACTTTATGTGGATAATGGGAGGCATCATGCAAAGAGTGAGGAGTACCACTTGCCTGCCAAAGCCTAGATATCACCTAACATTACAATATATTGCATGTATAATCTATTGTATTCTTACACGCTTTGTACTTCTGATCCACTTTTTAGCACTTGTACCAGCGAAAGAAGAGTAGCTTGCCATGTGAATTGGTGTGTGTTAAACTGTGTAGATAATGTATATATATGTGCAGAGTATTATGTGTGCACTAAACATAAGCTAAAACCTCTGATAATCAACACTCACAATATTACAGAGAATCTCTCTATAAAGGACACGTCTCAATCATCCCAAACTATTTTCTCCTCACATTATCACTACATTTTGAACCTCCCAAAGAGGGCAACCTCCCAACAAGGGACGAAGGAGGCTGTCCCAAAGTGTCCTTTATTTGGAGTTTTCTGTATATCTCCTTGGCTGATCATACATTGTTTGTATAATATCTTCAAATAGCCAATTGCCGTCCGCTGTGTTGGTCCAGTACCCTGTCCATCCGGTACCAAGCTGGTAACTGAGACTGTACCTGGAGAATGCTGCAAGAAGTACACGTGTGCTAACATCACATGTGAGGTTGATGGTGTCACCTACTCAGTCGGAGATGATATACCACAGGAGAATCCCTGCATTCATTGGTGAGTATGCCTGACAGTGTACACTCCAGGTGCAAGTAACATGCACATCTTGTAGTGTACGTAGCAATAGAATGGTTTACTAAACAAGTAGTGTCATTTGAACAAAGATATCCACAGTGGCCTTAGTCACAGGTCAATTCACAATTTTTATGAAGACGATTTGTGGTCGGTTGAGCCCAAGAGAGTGAAGATGCATGAAATAGCTACAGCTGTGCTCTTTCTTCACTGGCTGCAGAGTGTATGTTATGCTAAACAGATGATCATCCACAGAATGGAAACCTAAGATTGATCTCCTTATACAATGAGCAGACTGTTATTAGTACTGTGAATTCTTGTTAGTCTGTCACCTCTTTATCTTCCAAAACTTTTTATCTCCTGTTTATTTTGTGCATATTGATTGAAAAGGCTGCATAGCTATTGATTTGGATAACTGCCATTTAGGCACTTGAAGGTGACAGTAAGTAGTCTTCCGTGATCACAGTACAGTAACAAATTTAGTGCCCAGGTGGTCCATTTGAAGTGTGACATCATTAGGTTGTGTTTCAGACTCAATAGGATCTTTCTGACATAAATCGGCAGTGATAGGTGCCCTCAGAATCCTGTTAACATTACAAGTAGAGTAACATTGAGAGGGTAGAATGCTTCTGTTTGTACGTCTGTTTACATGTTTATCATCTGCTATTCTGTATCCATTGTGCAGGAGATGAAGAGGTAGTCTGTAGGGTGAGTACATGCGTATATGTATAGTTGCTGTTTTGTACCGTTAAACCCTTATATCATTAGTTTGCAACATAGGTCGTAATATTGTTCTGTCATCTTATACATTACTGCATCATCTTGAAGTAAATTGATTCTAAATGATAGTATGTACGTAGCTTAATAGTATATTAGATATACGTAGATAATATGAACACATTACCAAAAGTTTATCTATCCCCCATGGTTTGAGTCAGTGGGTATCACTGTGTATGGTGAGCTGTGACTGTGAGTAACAGTATAGTGTTGTTCAAGGCTAAGGTCAGAGTTCCTCCTGTAGGCATGATCTGAAAAGTAGCCTGCAAAGTCTATATGAGTGTATTGTCTTCGGGAAAGTATGCTATTGATAGTAGGATCTCTGAATAGCAGACATTGTAAGACAGCCTATTCTTGTCCTTTCCTTGACTTGCCCCAGTACTAACAGTAATGCATACACCAACAAGTAGTGAACAATCTGTGTTTACGCATGGGGTAGAATAGCAGGCCTGTAGGAAAGTGGCCGGGCATCCAAACTCTGTTCATGGTTACAATCAATGTCATACCAGTCATGATACAATGGAGTCTGGATAAGTCAAATCACTAAGGACAGCAAAATTATAATTACACTTATGAGAACTGTTACTTACCAGAGTTTGTTTGTATTAGTTTTAATTGAGTAGGGACAAACAAACCATTCGACTTATCCAAAACTTCCAGTTAAGCAAGTTCTACTTAAGTGGACTGCTCCATGAAGTCTATGGGAGATGGACGTCTATGAAGCTCTATTGACAATGTCCTTTTTAGGTTTGGTAAAACAAAGTGGTATAGGGCTATAACCAGCCCTGGATATATAGGATAAGCATATTATTATTAATTTTAATTATTAGGGTCAAGGGGAGCGTTTAGCCATCATAAGGTTACTACATGCACTAGGCACCCAGCCAGCAGTGCAAACAACAAGTGAAAAATATAATAAAGTTAAGAAGTAATTCTGGTAAAAAACTTGTTGGGCTGCCGCCCCTCGACCTGAATGCATGCAAATATTTCATGCTAATCCATGGCTGAAACTCTGCCACAATGCAGTGAATTGTCGTCAAAATTGTGACAAAGGCGAAAAATACAAAGCTGAATGATAAAACTCCTTTGTAAACCTGATACCATTGTTGCAGAGTAAACCGTTGCTTGTTAAAGCTCTCCTTTTCTTCCAGCAGCTTACTTCCTGTTGCATACGTACATATTTATAATAATCGAGTGTTACACTTCCGGAACAAGTAATGAGAATTATGTAGCATATTCTGCGGCAGCCCCTAAAAAGTGGAGATGAGTATGCATTTACTTCGTCTGCAGCTGGTTACAAGAATGTTAGTGGTAGTATACATTAAGCAACTGCATTGCCAAATAATTATTCATGTTGTCTTGGAAAACTCTGTGCACCCTGGTTCATTCCTGTAGGCTGTATCGTGTGCTCGGCCCAGTTGTGCCCCAGGTCTTGAGTACCACACCAGAGAAGGCGAATGCTGTGGAAAGTGTAGATGTGTAGTGGACGAGGTTGCCTATGACATTGGAGACAAAATACCAAAGAATAACCCTTGTGAATCCTGGTCAGTATAATGCTTATACGTGAGCATGTGGTATATGAAATTAATACACATGCTCTGTGTTACACCACGAAGCCGGTCTTCTCTGTTATTCTCATGATATTAGTTGTTGTCCCTCCCAAGCGGATATGCATATATATATATATATATATATATATATATATATATATATATATATATATATATATATATATATATATTATATATATATATATACATATATATATATGCAGCTAGTACAAACGCTGTTCTTTAATCACTGAGGATGTTGTATTGCTACCCATCCTGCTTGGGAGGGACGCGTGTGAACTGTGTCATGCGATTGCAGTATGAGGAATTTGTCCCATACATTGATGGCAAGTGATCTTGAGCCATGGTCAGAGGTCAAGGAAAATGATGTTATTGTTTGTCAGGAGGTCTTAATTACTTTATTACAAGTGTGCTGTAGAGCTGACTCCTTAATTGATTGCAAGTGTACAATGTCATGTCCTGTATATATAACTGAACAGAATTGGTTGTAGAGCTTTTACAAACCACTTATTTCCTTTGATCTTTCAACTTCACATAACGCTACAAGTCTGAATTAAATTCCAGCAGATTACCGTAGGATTGGTATGTTATGCAAAGTAAATGTTATGCAATTTTGACCACCACAAACACTATGCATTTGTGATATTCTCAACATGCAGTATTGTTCGGTATCAGAAGTGATGCATAGTGCGGTTTATATTAAATTATTATGTGATTTTTTTTTAAATAGTATAATTCAAACTACAGCATAGCTTTCCATTAGTATTTCTACGCTATTTGTGGGTATTCAAGAGTCAGTCAACTCAGTTTGCGTATGCACTATCATGCATGCAGGAGATGTTTTATGTGGTCAGGTCACTTGAATCACCTTTTGGTAGATGACATTTTCCCGGCAGAACACATATGTAATGCATAATAGTATAGACTTGTAAAAGTCAGTTTACATGTGATGTGGATTTTACAGAGCTCTCTTGTTTAGCCTCTTCTCATCTTGTCCTCCCTACAGGGAGTGTACTGAGTCAGGGCTAGCTTGTACGGTTAGTTTAGTATGTGCATGTGTTGTGATTGTAGGTTTGAACCTTTACCTACGTATTCGTTCTTGTACTGCATGTTGGGTTGTCGTTATAATGTTCACTTTCCACTCCCTTCAGAGTATTTCTTGTCCTCCCCTCCCTTGTCTGCCCTCCGTTCCATGAACTCGTTGTGAGACCTGTCGAGGGAGAGTGCTGCCCTGAACAGATGTGTAGCCATGCAGAGATGTCCTCCTCAATGTACAAGAAAGCTGTGTAAATCCAATGTCAATGCCTTGTGCTCTACGTGAGTTCTGTTCATATCTTCTGTAGTATGCCCACATCCACTGACACTTGCCCCAGACCACACATCTACATACAGCACCTCAAAGGATGAATGAGTTCTGCACGTACTACATATGAGTATGCAGCAGGTCAACACAGAACTCATTCAATACCACTGAAGGCAACTTGGATAGTAATTACCTCAGATACTCATAGTGAGTAGATATTATCAGTTTGCCATCTCTTGAGGGTACTTACTATCCAGGTTCTACTAGATAAGCAGCATTTGTTGTAGTTGACGTACCTTCTTCTGCCTTCCTCCCAATGCAGTCCTTCTGGTGGTTCCTGTGTGAGTGATTGTAATGTGACAACATGTAAGGCCTGCTACTATTCTGAGGAGCCTCCTCGCTCTCTCCCTACTGGTTGTGAAAAGTACAACTGTGAGGCGGTGAAAAACGATGCCACTCGAGTCAGTAAGTGTCTTAAACTCTTTGGACGGTGCATTGGCAAGCAGGATAATAAGCAAAATGGGAAGGTTAGGATGAACTTGTGTGTGTGTGTGTGTGTGTGTGTGTGTGTGTGTGTGTGTGTGTATGTGTGTGTGTGTGTGTGTGTGTGTGTGTGTGTGTGTGTGTGTGTGTGTGTGTACATGTGTGTGTGGTGTGTGTGTGTGTGCATGCGCGCGCGTGTGTGTATGTGTATGTATATCTTGTATCATGTCCTGGAGTATGGTTAGTGTGTCATATGGTCCAAAGAACATACCAGCGGTATATCATGTATTGCAAATATATAGGTAACACAGTTGCATGCATGCATGCGTTCATGCTTGCAGTCATGATAGAGGCCACCAAATCTGTGTATGAATGAATTGTAGCGTATCATGTGCGCATACTGTATAATGTGTGTCTGCATCTGATCAGAACAGCCAAAGAATATTACACAATGTCATGTTTTGCTTGTGCTTTTGATGTGTTATATCTTCCTTTAATGTACACAGAGGAAGCTTGTAACACAAACTTGCTTAATGTGAAATTTCTGACACAAAAGCTGCAAATGGCCCCTTGAATGCCCCTACTATTTCTAATTGTTCTGATAATGTAAATGTGAAGATCTGATTAAATGAACACGAATTTTCATCTGTTTCTGTGACATGCAACGTGTTCTACTGTACTGTATAGTATATATTTTATAATAAATGTACGTGTATGCAAGTACGTACCATGAGTATGTCCATATTATGCAGTTGGATATAGGCTGTTCATGAATCATTCTATTTCGCTTCAGTTCTGACATTGTGTCTTGTCCTCTTCTTCTTTGAAGCCTGAAAGTAGCATTGTCAGACCGAGGAACTTCAAGTGCTACGCTTACCCTTGTGGAGAATGAGTGGATTGGAACAGGATTCTGGGATCTGACTTTCAATACTAGTACTTTAAGTTCAGACTACTAACAAAAAATGTAACCAATTCATATAGCTAGTCTAGTAACTTCGTGCTATATGCCGTATGTTGTTTATTAATCATCTGATTTGATCATGAATTCAATTATAGTTTGTATCCGGTTTAGTACATATTCCTGTATGGACTATAGGCTATAGTATAATACTCCACTAGCTCTCTCTCTATATATCTCCCTTCTTTCTTCATAGCTTTTCCTCTCTGTGTGTAACTCTGGGGGTCAATACATTATAAACTGCATCTCTCCTGCACATGCAATAATATTGTTATCAGATAATAAAAACTATATCGGCCAAAATTTCAGCCTATCCCCTCCGAAGTACTATATATATATACTATAATTTTATTAATGTTGCTATTAGCCACTCAGAATGGTGCGCTGTATACCCCAACACTTGTGCATGTGTATCTATTTGCTACTTATATCCCTAGCCCTTTTATGAGGATGTTTTGTGTACTGGTATATCCCCGGAACACATAGTTTCCTTCGTTGTATGGGTGCTAGGCCCGCGCCCCTTAACCTTTGACCTGTGACCTCTAACCTTATGACCTTAAACCCTTGACCTTTAGCCTGCGACAAATAACCTTGTGCCCATACGCTGCATGATCTCTGACCCCTAGTCGTGGCCTATAACCCTGCCTCTACCCTTTTCTAGATAGGTCAGTCCTGGGAGCAGGCCTGCAACTCATTCACGCTTCTCAAGAAGCGGATGTACATACACAAACACATATATACACATACGCACACGCACGAGTCAGAAAGTAAACAGACAAGAGATCTAAACTGAGATACCATGCAACTTGGTAAGACTAATGCTTCTGGTCGCTTAGGGGCTGCATAGTTATACCCCGTGGTAGCAGTTGCGCATGTGCAGGAACTAGTCGCGGATTAATGGTTGGCCTCGTGCATAGGGCCAGAGTGTATCAGCCATCTTGTGTCACGATGATGACGCGTCGTGAGCTCCCCATGACGACATTAACCACATTCAATATTCGATTAAATTACATTTCATTGGTGTTGCCTTTTCCGCTAGTTCGTCATACATGCATGTGATTCAGCTGCACAGTTGTCACAAGGAATGTGGTTCTTAATTTCGAAATGCATGATAATTTTATTGCTTTGAAGTTCATTCATTCTTATTATGTACTCATACACACACAGCCGCACATGCACTTATGTACATAAAATTTCAAGTTAACATTATATAATATGCGAACATAGCTATAATAATAATAATATAATATTATTATTATATTGAATAATGATAACATCATGAAAGAAGGAAGTATAAAGTATCGTGAAATCAGCACTAACAGTGAAAGTATTCAATTTTAATTTAAAAACCTGCATGCCTGTACGTGAGTGTGGGTTGACTATTCCCCTACCCTATACTGCATAGGTTATAGATTGCCCCCTCATACAATGCCCACGTGGTAAATTTCTGGTTAAGACAGAAGTGTCTGGACAGTGCTGGCCAGGTCAGGAATGTGCTAACATCACATGTGAGTCTGATGGTGTGTACGCATGCACACAAGCACACACGCACGCACGTATGCATGCACGCATGCACGCATACACGCAAGCACACATGCACGCACGCACGCATGCACACATGCACACACGCACACACACACACACACACACACACACACACACATACACACACACACACACACGCACACACACACACACCTTATACTATAATATATACATAAGATATGTCTTGCTCATGCAGTGAATGTGGAAGTGGTGATGGTGCAAAAGGACGTGTCATTTGTGCAGTGAGTTCTAATTCACTCTGAGAGTTGATCACATTCTGTTTGTTCATTTGTCAGTTGTAAATGTACATAATATTGTTATGTAATCTTTAAATTTTGTCACTGAAGTGATCTGTTCCTAAATTCTAAATTCTAACCAAAAGTTTATTCATCCCTCATGGTTTGAGTCAGTGAGCAACACTGTGTATGGTGAGCTCGAGCCGTGACTGTGAGCAATGTGGTGTTTTTTGAAAGTGAAGGGTTAATTGGAATTCATCCTGCACGTGTGAATACTTCAACTTGTGCATGTTCCATGTGTGTGCAAATGTGTTTGTGTGTGTGTGTGTGTGTGTGTGTGTGTATGTGTGTGTGTGTGTGTGTGTGTGTGTGTGTGTGTGTGTGTGTGTGTGTGTGTGTGTGTTTGGCCTGTATCACTCCATCATCACATCCAAGTGACAAACTGGAGTGCAAGCAGCATGGAAGGAAGGAAGGTGTGTGTGTGTATGTGTGTGTACGTGTGTGTGTGTGTGTGTGTGTGTGTGTGTGTGTGTGTGTGTGTGAGAGTACATGCAGTTGTGCATGCATGCGCACGTGTGTGTGTGTGTGTGTGTGTGTGTGTGTGTGTGTGTGTGTGTGTGTGTGTGTGTGTGTGTGTGTGCACGCATAATATGTGTGTGTGTGTGTGTGTGTGTGTGTGTGTGTGTGTGTGTGTGTGTGTGTGTGTATGTGTGTATACATTGTATGAGTACAGGTGTATGTGCATGCATGCATGTGTGCATATATCTTGTATCATTCCTGGAGTATGGTTAGTGTGTCATATGGTCCAAAGAACATACCGCGGTATATCATGTATTGCAAATATATAGGTAACACTGCTGCATGCATGCATGTGTTCATGCTTGCAGTCATGATAGAGGCCACCAAATCTGTGTATGAATGAATCATATCGTATCATGTGCACATACTGTATAATGTGTGTCTGCATCTGATCAGAACAGCCAAATATTGTTTACACATGTTTTGCATGTGCTTTTGATGTGTTTTATCTTCCTTTAATGTACACAGAGGAAGCTTGTTAACACAAACTTGCTTAATGTGAAATTTCTGACTCAAAAGCTGCAAATGGCCCTTTGAATGCCCCAATTATTTCTAATTGTTCTTATAATTCAAATGTGAAGATCTGATAAAATGAACTCTAATTTTGATCAGTTTCTGTCAAGTGTGTTCTACTGTACTGTATAGTATATATTTTATATTATAAGCATGTGTATGCAAGTACATACCATGAGTACATCCATGCTATGCAGTTGGATATAGGCTGTTTGAAAGTAGCATTGTCAGACCGAGGAACTTCAAGTGCTACGCTTACCCTTGTGGGGAATGAGCGGATTGGAGTAGGATTCTGGGATCTGACTTTCAATATTAGTACTTTAAGTTCAGACTACTAACAAAAAATGTCACCAATTCATATAGATAGTCTAGTAACTTTGTGCTATATGCTGTATGTTGTTTATTAATCATCTGATTTGATCATGAATTCAAGTATAGTTTGTATCCGGGTTAGTACATATTCCTGTATAGACTATAGGCTATAGTATGATACTCCACTAGCTCTCTCTCTATAGCTAGCTCTCTCGCTAACTCCCTCTCTTTCTCCTTAGCTTTTCCTCTTTGTGTGTAGCTCTTTCTCCCTAGTACTCCAGGGGTCAATACATTATAAACTACATCTCTCCTGCACATGCAATAATATTGTTATCGGATAACATAAACTATCAGTTAAAATTTTAGCCTATCCCCACCGAAATACTATATATACTATTAGGATTTACTAATGTCTCTATGTGCGCTGGATACCCCAACGCTTGTGCATGTGTATCTATACCATCTATATCCCTACCCCTTTAATGAGGATGTTGTGTGTACCAGTATATCCCCAGAACACATAGTGACTTAACCACTAAACACTTAACCTTTGACCTGTGACCTCTAACCTTGTGACCTTACACCCTCAACTTTCAGCCTGCGACCTTTAATCTTGTGCCCATACGCTGCATGATCTCTGATCCCTCGTTGTGGCCTATAACCCTGCCTCTACCCTTTTCTAGATAGGTCAGTCCTGGGGGCAGGCCTGCAACCCATTCACGCTTCTCAAGAAGCAGATGTACATACACAAACAAATACACAAACGCACACACACGAGTCAGAAAGAAAACAGACAAGAGATCTAAACTGAGATACCATGCAACTTGGTAAGACTTGCTTCTGGTCGCTTAGGGGCTGGTTATACCACGTGGTAGCAGTTGCGCATACGCAGGAACTTGTCGCGGATTGATAGTTGGCCTCGCGCATAGGGCCATAGTGTATCAGCCATCTTGTGTTACGATGATGACGCGGTGTGAGCTCCCCATGACGACATTAACCACATTCAATCTTCCATTAAATTACATTTCACTGGTTTTGCCTTTTCCGCTAGGTCGTCATACATGCATGTGATTCAGCTGCACAGTTGTCACAAGGAATGTGGTTTTTTCGAAATGCAAGATAATATTATTGCTTTGAAGTTCATTCATTCTTATTATGTACTCATACACACACAGCCGCACATGCACATATGTACATAAAATTTCAAGTTAACAATATATAATATGCATACATAGCTATAATAATAATAATATAATATTATTATTATATTGAATAATGATAACATCATGAAAGAAGGAAGTGTAAAATATCGTGAAATCAGCACTAACAGTGAAAGTGTTCAATTTTAATTTAGAACCTGCATGCCTGCACGCGAGTGTGGGTTTTGACTAATCCCCTACCCTATACTGTGTAGGTTATAGATTGCCCCCTCATACAATGCCCACGTGGTAAATTTCTGGTTAAGACAGAAGTGCCTGGACAGTGCTGGCTAGGCCAGGATTGTGCTAACAACACATGTGAGTCTGATGGTGTGACGTACCAGCTTGGAGACAAAGTTTCACAAGAGGATCCTTGTTCCTTCTGGTGAGTAACAGATTGGAGATATGTAAATTTTCATTTCTTGCTAACCATATACATGATTGTATAAACACACACATGCATACATGCATGCATACCCTCACACACACATACTTAGACACACACATGCACGCATGTACGCACGCACGCATGCACACACACATGTGTACGCATGCACACAAGCACACACGCACTCACGTATGCATGCACGCATGCACGTATACATGCAAGCACACACGCATGCACGCACGCATGTACACATGCACACACACACACACACACACACACACACACACACACACACACACACACACACACACACCTTACTATATGTCTTGCTCATGCAGTGAATGTGCAAGTGGTGATGGTGCAAAAGGACGTGTCATTTGCGCAGTGAGTTCTAAATTCACTCTGTGAGTTGACCATATTCTGTTTGCTAATTTGTCAGTTGTAAATGTACATAATATTGTTATGTAATCTTTAAGTATCTTTTTCTAAATTCTAAATTCTAACAAAATTAAGTTTATTCATCCCTCATGGTTTGAGTCAGTGGGTAACACAGTGTATAGGGAGCTCGAGCTGTGACTGTGAGCAATGTGGTGTTTTTAGAAAGCGAAAGGTTAATTAGAGTTCATTCTGCATGTGTGCACATTTCAACTAAGTGTGTGCATGTTCCATATGTGTGTAAATGTGAGTAAATGTGTGTAAATGTGTGTGTGTGTGTGTGTGTGTGTGTGTGTGTGTGTGTGTGTGTGTGTGTGTATGTGTGTGTGTGTGTGTGTGTGTGTATGTGTGTGTGTGTGTTTGTGTGTGTGTGTGTGTGTGTGTGTGTGTGTGTGTGTGTGTGTGTGTGTGTGTGTGTGTGTGTGTGTGTGTGTGTGTGTGTGTGTGTGTGTGTGTGTGCATATGTGTGTGTGTGTGTGTGTGTGTGTGTGTGTGTGTGTGTGTATGTGTGTGTGTGTGTGTGTATGTGTGTGTATGTGTGTGTGTATGTGTGTGTGAGAGTACATGCAGTTGTGCATGCATGCGCATGTGTGTGTGTGTGTGTGTGTGTGTGTGTGTGTGTGTGTGTGTGTGTGTGTGTGTGTGTGTGTGTGTGAGTGTGTATGTGTGTACGTGTGTGTGTGTGTGTGTGTGTGTGTGTGTGAGTGTGTATGTGCATGTGTACGTGTGTGTGTGTGTGTGTGTGTGTGTGTGTGTGTGTGTGTGTGTGTGTGTGTGTGTGTTTGCACGCATATGTCGTGTGTGTGTGTGTGTGTGTGTGTGTGTGTGTGTGTGTGTGTGTGTGTGTGTGTGTGTGTGTGTGTTTGCATGCATATGTCGTGTGTGTGTGTGTGTGTGTGTGTGTGTGTGTGTGTGTGTGTGTGTGTGTGTGTATGTGTGTATACATTGTATGAGTGCAGGTGTATGTGCATGCATGTGTGCATATATCTTGTATCATGTCCTAGAGTATGGTTAGTGTGTCATATGGTCTAAAGTACATACCGCAGTATATATTGCAAATATATAGGCAACACTGCTGCATGCATACATGCATTCATGCTTGCAGTCATGATAGAGGCCACCAAATCTGTGTATGAATGAATCATAGCGTATCATACACATACTGTATAATGTGTGTCTGCATCTGATCAGAACAGCTAAATAATACATGTTTTGCTTGTGCTTTTAATGTGTTTTATCTTCCTTTAATGTACACAGGGAAGCTTGTTTACAGAAACTTGCTAAATGTGAAATTTCTGACACAAAATCTGCAAATGGCCCCTTGAATGCCCCTATAATTTCTAATTGTTCTGATAATTCAAATGTGAAGATCTGATAAAATGAACACTAATTTTCATCCGTTTCTGTGACATGCAACTGTGTTCTACTGAACTGCATAATATATATTTTATAATATAAGCATGTGTATGCAAGTACGTACCATGAGTATGTCCATATTATGCAGTTGGATATAGGCTGTTTATGCATCATTCTATTTCGCTTTAATTCAGTCATTATTCTTGTCCTCTTTCTCTTTGAAGCCTGAAAGTAGCATTGTCAGGCCGAGGAACTTCAAGTGCTACGCTTACCCTTGTGGGGAATGAGTGGATTGGAGCAGGATTCTGGGATCTGACTTTCAATACTAGTACTTTAAGTTCAGACTACTAACAAAAAATGTAACCAATTCATATAGCTAGTCTAGTAACTTTGTGCTATATGCTGTATGTTGTTTATTAATCATCTGATTTGATCATGAATTCAATTATAGTTTGTATCCGGGTTAGTACATATTCCTGTATGGACTATAGGCTATAGTATGATACTCCACTAGCTCTCTCTCTATAGCTAGCTCTCTCACTATAGCTAGCTCTCTCACTATAGCTAGCTCTCTCTCTATAGCTATCTCTCTCTATATATATCTCCCTTTCTTTCTTTATAGCTTTTCCTCTCTGTGTGTAACTCTGGGGGTCAATACATTATAAGCTGCATCTCTCCTGCACATGCAATAATATTGTTATCAGATAATAAAAACTATATCAGCCAAAATTTCAGCCTATCCCCTCCCAAGTACTATATATATATACTATAATTTTATTAATGTTGCTATTAGCCACTCAGAATGGTGCGCTGTATACCCCAACACTTGTGCATGTGTATCTATTTGCTACTTATATCCCTAGCCCTTTTATGAGGATGTTCTGTGTACCAGTATATCCCCGGAACACATAGTTTCCTTCGTTGTATGGGTGCTAGGCCCGCGCCCCTTAACCTTTGACCTGTGACCTCTAACCTTGTGACCTTAAACCCTCGACCTTCAGCCTGCGACCTTTAATCTTGTGCCCATACCCTGCATGATCTCTGACCCCTAGTCGTGGCCTAAAACCCTGCCTCTACCCTTTTCTAGATAGGTCGGTCCTGGGGGCAGGCCTGCAACTCATTCACGCTTCTCAAGAAGCGGATGTACATACACAAACACATACACATACGCACACACACGAGTCAGAAAGTAAACAGACAAGAGATCTAAACTGAGATACTATGCAACTTGGTAAGACTTGCTTCTGGTCGCTTAGGGGCTGCATAGTTATACCACGTGGTAGCAGTTGCACATGCGCAGGAACTTGTCGCGGATTGATGGTTGGCCTCGCGCATAAGGCCAGAGTGTATCAGCCATCTTGTGTCACGATGATGACGCGTCGTGAGCTCCCCATGACGACATTAACCACATTCAATCTTCGATTAAATTACATTTCATTGGTGTTGCCTTTTCCGCTAGTTCGTCATACATGCATGTGATTCAGCTGCACAGTTGTCACAAGGAATGTGGTTCTTAATTTCGAAATGCATGATAATTTTATTGCTTTGAAGTTCATTCATTCTTATTATGTACTCATACACACACAGCCGCACATGCACTTATGTACATAAAATTTCAAGTTAACATTATATAATATGCGCACATAGCTATAATAATAATAATATAATATTATTATTATATTGAATAATGATAACATCATGAAAGAAGGAAGTATAAAGTATCGTGAAATCAGCACTAACAGTGAAAGTGTTCAAATTGAATTTTAATTTAGAACCTGCATGCCTGTACGTGAGTGTGGGTTGACTATTCCCCTACCCTATACTGCATAGGTTATAGATTGCCCCCTCATACAATGCCCACGTGGTAAATTTCTGATTAAGACAGAAGTGCCTGGACAGTGCTGGCCAGGTCAGGAATGTGCTAACAACACATGTGAGTCTGATGGTGTGACGTACCAGCTTGGTGACAAAGTTTCACAAGAGGATCCTTGTTCCTTCTGGTGAGTAACACATTGGAGATATGTAAATTTTCATTTCTTGCTAACCAGATACATGATTGTATAAACACACACATGCATACATGCATGCATACCCTCACACACACATACTTAGACACACACATGCACGCATGTACGCACGCACGCATGCACGCACACATGTGTACGCATGCACACAAGAACACACGCACTCACGCATGCATGCACGCATGCACGCATACACGCAAGCACACATGCACACATGCACACACGCACACGTGCACATACTGTATAATGTGTGTCTGCATCTGATCAGAACAGCCAAATATTGTTTACACATGTTTTGCATGTGCTTTTAATGTGTTTTATCTTCCTTTAATGTACACAGAGGAAGCTTGTTAACACAAACTTGCTTAATGTGAAATTTCTGACTCAAAAGCTGCAAATGGCCCTTTGAATGCCCCAATAATTTCTAATTGTTCTGATAATTCAAATGTGAAGATCTGATAAAATGAACTCTAATTTTGATCAGTTTCTGTCAAGTGTGTTCTACTGTACTGTATAGTATATATTTTATATTATAAGCGTGTGTATGCAAGTACATACCATGAGTACATCCATGCTATGCAGTTGGATATAGGCTGTTTGAAAGTAGCATTGTCAGACCGAGGAACTTCAAGTGCTACGCTTACCCTTGTGGGGAATGAGTGGATTGGAGCAGGATTCTGGGATCTGACTTTCAATACTAGTACTTTAAGTTCAGACTACTAACAAAAAATGTAACCAATTCATATAGCTAGTCTAGTAATTTTGTGCTATATGCTGTATGTTGTTTATTAATCATCTGATTTGATCATGAATTCAATTATAGTTTGTATCCGGGTTAGTACATATTCCTGTATAGACTATAGGCTATAGTATGATACTCCACTAGCTCTCTCTCTATAGCTAGCTCTCTCTCTAACTCCCTCTCTTTCTCCTTAGCTTTTCCTCTCTGTGTGTACCTCTGGGGTCAATACATTATAAACTGCATCTCTCCTGCACATGCAATAATATTGTTAGCGGATAATATAAACTATCAGTTAAAATTTTTGCCTATCCCCACCGAAATACTATATATACTATTAGGATTTCCTAATGTCTCTATGTGCGCTGTATACCCCAACGCTTGTGCATGTGTATCTATACCATCTATATCCCTAGCCCTTTAATGAGGATGTTGTGTGTACCAGTATATCCCCGGAACACACAGTGACTTAACCACTAAACACTTAACCTTTGACCTGTGACCTCTAACCTTGTGACCTTACACCCTCAACCTTCAGCCTGCGACCTTTAATCTTGTGCCCATACGCTGCATGATCTCTGACCCCTGATTGTGGCCTATAACCCTGCCTCTACCATTTTCTAGATAGGTCGGTCCTGGGGGCAGGCCTGCAATCCATTCACGCTTCTCAAGAAGCGGAAGTACATACACAAAAACATGCACAAACGCACACACACAAGTCGGAAAGAAAAAAGACAAGAGATCTAAACTGAGATACCAATTAACTTGGTAAAACTTGCTTCTGGTTGCTTAGGGGCTGGTTATACCACGTGGTAGCAGTTGCGCATGCGCAGGAACTAGTCGCGGATTGATGGTTGGCCTCGCGCATAGGGCCAGAGTGTATCAGCCATCTTGTGTCACGATGATGACGCAGCGTGAGCTCCCCATGACGACATTAACCACATTCAATCTTCCATTAAATTACATTTCGTTGGTGTTGCCTTTTCCGCTAGTTTGTCATACATGCATGTGATTCAGCTGCACAGTTGTCACAAGGAATGTGGTTCTTAGTTTCGAAATGCATGATAATTTTATTGCTTTGAAGTTCATTCATTCTTATTATGTACTCATACACACACAGCCGCACATGCACTTATGTACATAAAATTTCAAGTTAACATTATATAATATGCGAACATAGCTATAATAATAATAATATAATATTATTATTATATTGAATAATGACAACATCATGAAAGAAGGAAGTATAAAGTATCGTGAAATCAGCACTATCAGTGAAAGTGTTCAATTTTAATTTAAAAACCTGCATGCCTGCACGTGAGTGTGGGTTGACTAATCCCCTACCCTATACTGTGTAGGTTAATAGATTGCCCCCTCATACAATGCCCACGTGGTAAATTTCTGGTTAAGACAGAAGTGCCTGGACAGTGCTGGCCAGGTCAGGAATGTGCTAACAACACATGTGAGTCTGATGGTGTGACGTACCAGCTTGGAGACAAAGTTTCACAAGAGGATCCTTGTTCCTTCTGGTGAGTAACAGATTTGAGATATGTAAATTTTCATTTCTTGCTAACCATATACATGATTGTATAAACACACACATGCATACATGCATGCATACCCTCACACACACATACTTAGACACACACATGCACGCATGTACGCACGCACGCATGCACACACACATGTGTACGCATGCACACAAGCACACACGCACTCACGTATGCATGCACGCATGCACGTATACATGCAAGCACACACGCATGCACGCACGCATGTACACATGCACACACACACACACACACACACACACACACACACACACACACACACACACACACACACACACACACACACACACACACACACACCTTACTATATGTCTTGCTCATGCAGTGAATGTGCAAGTGGTGATGGTGCAAAAGGACGTGTCATTTGCGCAGTGAGTTCTAAATTCACTCTGTGAGTTGACCATATTCTGTTTGCTAATTTGTCAGTTGTAAATGTACATAATATTGTTATGTAATCTTTAAATATCTTTTTCTAAATTCTAAATTCTAACAAAATTAAGTTTATTCATCCCTCATGGTTTGAGTCAGTGGGTAACACAGTGTATAGGGAGCTCGAGCTGTGACTGTGAGCAATTTGGTGTTTTTAGAAAGCGAAAGGTTAATTAGAGTTCATTCTGCATGTGTGCACATTTCAACTAAGTGTGTGCATGTTCCATATGTGTGTAAATGTGAGTAAATGTGTGTAAATGTGTGTGTGTGTGTGTGTGTGTGTGTGTGTGTGTGTGTGTGTATGTGTGTGTGTGTGTGTGTGTGTGTGTGTGTGTGTGTGTGTGTGTGTGTGTATGTGTGTGTGTGTGTGTGTGTGTGTGTGTGTGTGTGTGTGTGTGTGTGTGTGTGTGTGTGTGTGTGTGTGTGTGTGTGTGTGTGTGTGTGTGTGTGTGTGTGTGTGTGTGTGTGTGTGTGTGTGTGTGTGTGTGTATGTGTGTGTGTGTGTGTGTGTGTGTGTGTATGTGTGTGTGTATGTGTGTGTGAGAGTACATGCAGTTGTGCATGCATGCGCATGTGTGTGTGTGTGTGTGTGTGTGTGTGTGTGTGTGTGTGTGTGTGTGTGTGTGTGTGTGTGAGTGTGTATGTGTGTACGTGTGTGTGTGTGTGTGTGTGTGTGTGTGTGTGTGAGTGTGTATGTGCATGTGTACGTGTGTGTGTGTGTGTGTGTGTGTGTGTGTGTGTGTGTGTGTGTGTGTGTGTGTGTGTGTGTGTGTTTGCACGCATATGTCGTGTGTGTGTGTGTGTGTGTGTGTGTGTGTGTGTGTGTGTGTGTGTGTGTGTGTGTGTGTGTGTGTTTGCATGCATATGTCGTGTGTGTGTGTGTGTGTGTGTGTGTGTGTGTGTGTGTGTGTGTGTGTATGTGTGTATACATTGTATGAGTGCAGGTGTATGTGCATGCATGTGTGCATATATCTTGTATCATGTCCTAGAGTATGGTTAGTGTGTCATATGGTCTAAAGTACATACCGCAGTATATATTGCAAATATATAGGCAACACTGCTGCATGCATACATGCATTCATGCTTGCAGTCATGATAGAGGCCACCAAATCTGTGTATGAATGAATCATAGCGTATCATACACATACTGTATAATGTGTGTCTGCATCTGATCAGAACAGCTAAATAATACATGTTTTGCTTGTGCTTTTAATGTGTTTTATCTTCCTTTAATGTACACAGGGAAGCTTGTTTACAGAAACTTGCTAAATGTGAAATTTCTGACACAAAATCTGCAAAT
>CAUJGJ010000114.1:451400-471400 GCA_963170055.1 Halisarca cf. caerulea
AAAAGCAACAAATTACATTCCAATTTCCCATTTGCACCACCTGTACGTTTCAGGTTTGTTGAGCTATTCAGATTTATTTACATTCAGAGACGGTGGTAACGAATTTGCTAACACCATTCTCAATGAAATACCATATAGTGGGAAATTTTCGCAGGGTAAGATTTTCACAAATGGCTCATTTTGCAATCTTCGTGTATAATATTTTCATGGATTCCTGAAATTCAGGAGGCCATTTTTTTCTTAGGCAATGGTACGAAATTGACTTCAGTGTATTGTGCGAATGAAATGGCACAAGTCGTAGCCGTGTACACCATTTAGACTCCAGTTGAAGATTTGAGGTTATTATTGCTTTCTAATGGGCCGTGAAACTTTTAGGTGTGCACCCTCTGCCTGATCGTTTCGTTCAAACATAGACCTAAAAAGGCAATGCATAATATTATATAGCATGACCAGCTTTCGAGAAACTGCTGCTCACACAAAAGAACAATAGTGCAGGGGCCTAGCGTGTACGTACTACCTGAGCCTGATGTAGCTGTGAATGTCTATAATCAAAAGATATTTTGCTTCACCAGTGTGTAGTTTTGTGGTATAAGTTGCATGATGATTTTTGTCAGCGTTTATTGTTATTCCCCATGCACAAACACGGATGTTCACAGGTTACGCCCTATGCCTTTATACAAGCGGGAATACAGAGTCATGCTCCTTTCCTACATGTCGATATACTGTAAATCCAAACATTAATTCTTACAAAAATATTACGTCAAATTTAACAATATAAATATAAAACGAATGATGGATGAAGTATGTACGCTGTATTTGTAAATTGTCTGTTTAGCAAATATTACCAGTTACAGTGAATAACATAAACACCACCTTCATCTACTTTTGTTTAAATGAATCATTTAATCACCGAGGATGTTGTATTGCTACTGATCCTGCTTGGGAGGGACACATGTGAACTGTGTCATGGGATTGCAGTATGAGGAATTTGTCCCATACATTGATGGCAAGTGATCTTGTGCCATGGTGAAAGGTCAAGGAAAATGAAGTTATTGTTTGTCAGGAGGTCTTACAAGTGTGCTGTAGAGCCGACTCCTTAATTGATTGCAAGTGTACATTTCCTGTATAGCTAATCAGAATTGGTTTTAGAGCTTTTACAAACCACATATTTCCTTTGATCTTTCAACTTCACATGACACAACAAGTCTGAAATTCCAGCAGATTACCGTAGGATTGGTATGTTATGCGATTTTAACCACCACAGACGCTATGCATTTGTGATTTTCTTAACATGCAGTATTGTGTGGTATCAGACATGAAACATAGTGAGATTTATATTTAATTATATGCAATTTTCTTTAAAAATAGCATAACTAAAACTACAGCATAACTTTCCATTCCTACGCTATTTGTGGGTATTCAAGAGTCAGTCAACTCAATTTGTGTATGCACTATCATGCATGCAGGAGATGTTTTATGTGGTCAGGTGGTTCACTTGAATCACCTTTGGCAGATGACATTTTCCCGACAGAACACAGAAGTAATGCATATTAGTATAGACTTAGCTTGTAGAAGCTTTACATGTGATGTGGATTTTACAGAGCGCTCTTGTTTACCCTCTTCTCATCTTGTCCTCCCTACAGTGAGTGTACTGAGTCAGGGCTAGCTTGTGCGGTTAGTTTAGTATGTGCATGTGTTGTGATTGTAGGTTTGGACCTTTATCTTTTCGTTCTTGTACTGCATGTTGGGTTGTCGTTATAATGTTCACTTTCCAATCCCTTCAGAGTATTTCTTGTCCTCCCCCCCTTGTCTGCCCTCCATTCCATGAACTCGTTGTGAGACCTGTCGAAGGAGAGTGCTGCCCTGAACAGATGTGCAGCCAGAGATGTCCTCCTCCCTGTACAAGAAAGCTGTGTAAATCCAATGCCAATGCCTTGTGCTCTACGTGAGTTCTGTTGGTCTGTTTTGTAGTACACACACATTCACTGACACTTGCCCCAGACCACATGCACGTCTTCTGTACAGTACCTCAAAGGATGAATGAGTTCTGCACGTACTACATACTATGAGTATGCAGCAGGTAAACAAAGAACTCATTCAATACCACTGAAGGCAACTTGAATAGTAATTACCTCAGATAGTGAGTACATAATATCAGTTTGCCATCTCTTGAGGGTACTTACTATCCAGGTTCTACTGGCTGAGCAGCATTTGTTGTAGTTAACCTGTTTCCCCCTCTCTCCAAACGCAGTCCCTCTGGTGGTTCCTGTGTGAGCGCTTGTAATGTGACAACATGTAAGGCCTGCTACTATTCTGAGGAGCCTCCTCGCTCTCTCCCTACTGGTTGTGAAAAGTACAACTGTGAGGCGGTGAAAGATGATGCCAATCGTCTTAGTAACTGTCTCAAAAGATTTGGACGGTGCATTGGAAAGCAGGATAGAAAGCAATATGGGAAGGTTAGTCTGCACCTGTGTGTGTACATGTGTACAGGTACAGATGAGTATGTATGTGCATGTGCGTGTGAGTACATTTGTGTGCATGTGTGTGCACATGTGCGTGCATGGTATGTGTGTGCATCTGTGTGTGTGTATGTGTGTATTTGTGTGTGTGTGTGTGTGTGTGTGTGTGTGTGTGTGTGTGTGTGTGTGTGTGTGTGTGCGCGTGTGTGTGCGTGTATGTGTGTATGTGTGTGTGTGTGTGTGTGTGTGTGTGTGTGTGTGTGTGTGTGTGTGTGTGTGTGTGTGTGTGTGTGTGTGTGTGTGTGTGTGTGCACTCATGCTTGCATGGTATTTACATATAATTATGGTGGTGTTCATGAATCGAGTTTTGTGAAAGTGTATGTACATGCATATTATATGTGCGCATGTGTACCAGCATGTAGCATCTTTGTAGGCTATAGTTTTTCCACAATACTGTGCATGTTGGCAACGCTCAAAAGCACCAATCTGAACATTGTAGCCTCGAGCTCATGAGTGTAATGTACCTGTAGCATGACAGGGAGTGTGGTTCATGTATATCGTATACGGTACACAATATGTCGTGTATCTCAATTATAGAGGCAACAAGTGCACGTGTGTTCATGTGCATATAATATATCCACATGATTGAGCCTTCCAAATCTCTCCATATGGCCTATTATATATTCTTGCGTAACATTTCCCCATAAATTTGCCAAATATATATTATTATTAGGTTGTGTAGGCCAAAAATGGCCCCTAAACCCAAAAAGTGGTGGCTAAGCAGCTAGACAATGGCGGAAAATATAATACATGTATTTGTGATTACAGTAATAACAGGGGTTAACATAATTTGCATGGGAACATAAAGTGTGTGTCTTGTGAGGCCAATATAAATAAATTGATCAATAATGATTTACTCAATGATTATTGTGGGTGTACTGATCATAGACAATGAAGGAAAGTATAATAGCAGTGTGATTACGGTAATAACAATGATTAAGAAATGCATGGGAACTTAAGGTATATGTCATGTGAGGCCACTAAAAAAATCAATCATTGATGGTTTACTCTCATAATAATATGAAATTTGTAAAAAATACAAATACACGTATACCCTACAAACAAGTGACTGCAAATTAGGAATGCTGGGTGGGTGGATACAAGTAAGATGACCTAAGTTGCATGGCTTTGTGGATGAAATATGTGAATTGGTTTACAATTATATATATATATATATATATATATATATATATATATATATATATATATATATATATATATATATATATATATATATATATATATATATTATATATGTAGTTTACACAGGCACACATGTATGTTTGATTTGTTTTATCTTCCTGTAGCAACCCTTTATTGTACCGTGCTTCATATGTAGGATGACATGTTAATAAATGGTCGTCCATACATTACAACCTGCCGTATTTTTGCTGACATAATTATTATAGTATATAAATGTGTGCATACAATCATATATCATGAGTACATCCCCTATAAGCAGTTTATGTGTGCATCAGATTAGTTTGATTCAGTTTTAGATCTGGTATTATATGATAATTTGCTTCTGTTGTCCTTATCCTCTTTGAAGCCTGAAAGTAGCATTGTCAGACCGAGGAACTTCAAGTGCTACGCTTACCCTTGTGGAGAATGAGTGGATTGGAACAGGATTCTGGGATCTGGCCTTCAACAACAATAAAATATAACCAATTAAAGCAGTTATGGTTTACCAATATATCATTACCAATTTATATTAGCTAGTGTAGTAATCTCGTATAATAGTGCTGCTTATTAATCATCTGATTCAAATAATGTACATGAATCAATTTAATTTAGCATCAGATTCTGGGTTATTCCTGAGTATATATGCATGTACATGTGTGGTAGGCATGAGCCAATTATGCACACATAATTTCATGAATAATAGGCACCTCTCTGAATCATGAATAATTTGCAAATAATAGGGAACATTCTAAAATTTGTAGCACAAAATGGCCAATCAGGCCAACATGGAGCGTTGAGCAATGTTGAGTTTTCTGTCTAAGTTGTCACAAACATGATTCTTTACAAGTGGGAAACTTTACCGAAAAAGTTACAGTACATAGAACGTCATCTAAGGAAGGCATTGAAGCTGAATGATAGGGTGTGCATTTGAGAATAATAGGTGGAGTTTGGGCAAATATTTAAATAAAATAATAGGTGGTACTTGGTGAATAATTGGCTCATGCCTTGGATGATGTGAAAACAAAATGGTGGTTGGAAATATGTCATGAGTGTAAATATAATAATATTATGATTGTGTAGTTGACTATCTTAAAATTATAATATATATTATCTGAATAATATATTAAGCATGTGTGCACTTACTGCATGTACCATATACTATATACATAATCATTATATTATTTATTCAGTCCATGCACTGCATGCCAGTCATGTATGCGGATGCATTAAAAACCTTGCATGCATCCTGCCGATGTAATTAAAAGGGTGCACATGGTCCGGACCTCATGCAAATTTCATCATACATAAGAGCCAGGGTTTGTTCCACTGCACATGATACATCATGTATTATGACTCATGACCAATGACTAATTCTACCAATTATATTTTTCTCATGCACAATCTGCACATTGTGGATGGTATGCTCGTTTACACACCAAAACAGTCCGACTACATTAGTCATTTCATGCAGTGTATTATGCATGATATATTATATATAGCAACTGTAAACACAGCATAGTAAGCATGTGCGTGTGATGATTGTTCACTTTTGAAGGACATGCATGTACTGTTTGTGATCCCACGTATAATATATTATAATCAAATAATTTAAAAGAAAAGAAAATCAATATCAATGATTGTGGAGGAGCCAGATTCCAAAGTATAATAATATAATATTATGTGCATACAATAAATGCTACCTGCACACACTCATGTCTGAAAATCCAAATAATCTAGCTACATGCAGCTGCCAAATTCAAATGGCCACAAGAAAAAGCTAAGGAAACTAGCATACATAGGCAATCACATTTAATGCTAGCCAGATATGATTCGGCAACATCTACAAAATAGGAATAAGACCATAATTATGTAGTCAACTTGGACAGCATCCAATACACTCACGGTCACAAACCCCTATCAGGGGCATGAAGTTGTAAAATGACTCTGAGTATTATACTTGTAGGCAGGGAACTGCTTCACAACTACTTCTGAGCCAACCACTTCCAGTTTGAGCACTGTATACTGCAGGACGAGTGGGCAGTATAATATATACCTACTTGAAACAATATCAGAGATATTATATAGATGGTTACCTCTTTGTATTCAAAGCGAATCCCCAAATGTACTGCTGAGTACATGCCCTCAAAGCACACTGTGCTAGCATAGCCAGAACAAGCTCAGCAAGTCCATCGTGTGTTGACTCTGTTCCTTTTCCCTACATGTGTTAGGAC
Source organism: Halisarca cf. caerulea (assembly GCA_963170055.1). NCBI lineage: Eukaryota > Metazoa > Porifera > Demospongiae > Chondrillida > Halisarcidae > Halisarca > Halisarca cf. caerulea. Next base: position 457,333 of record CAUJGJ010000114.1, read on the forward strand.
TCATGTACCAGTGGGATCCAACATGCATACATGACATGCACTGACATGACACCACAACTATAGTAGGCGGAATACGTACGTATGCATTATGATTCATGATGGAAAGAAACACTACGAGTCAGTAGACCAGTTTCCGTAACTTCTTGCAAGACAAGTGTACACTACATGTATAGAGAATCGTGTATACATTGCAAAATCTACACTGATACTTCAAGTATATTAGTGCCTCACTTCCTTCTGCTGAGTTCTTGTATCACAAGCTCCCACTTGCAGAGCCAAATCCTGATTGATGAGTGTTCTATTTGTTGAAATGCACACAAAACTGCATGCATGTGTGATGGATGATACGTCAGTGAAGCGGCAAACAGGATTTGCATGGGGGCTAGGACAAATTGAAATTCCTAATATATATCCCTGGCATGCTCCGGTGCCCTTAGGACTACTTTTTGCGGTACGCAAGGTTTATGAATGAAGAACTTGGCTGTAATTTGCAATTCAATTTTGCAAATACCTGTCCTTATCATATGAAATTTTAGACAAACACTCAATGTATTTTACCAAATAATGGCAATTAAATTTTTACAAATGCAAGCTCATTCGCGAAATTTGTGAAAATAAAGTCCCACGAAAATTAGCACCTAACATTGTGTTATCTCAAAATCCAGGCCAGAATAAATCACATTGGAGTGTGTACGTGGTTTTAACTTATTTGGTCATATAGGGCAACATCTTTGAGGGTTTTGTCAAGGCTGTGTACATGGTCTAAGATCAAGCTGTCCAGTGACATCACACGATTTGCTTACGCCCTCCTAACAAAGCCGCATATAATGATGTTTGTATATGCAGCTATTGGCGGGTGACTGTGTGTGACAACAGTCTTAGGAAGAGTTGCATTCAAGTGGAAAATTCATTTCAAAAAGGTATTGGTAAAATATTCAAAGCGGAGGATCGCAAGTAGGTAGGTCCATCGTATTCCTAGTAGTCAAAACTGCTGTGAAAGACTCCTGGAGCTCTGTACCTTCTACCATTTGAGTTATAACTGGGGTTAAGTGGCTGCAGACTTTGGAAAACAAAGTATACTCCTGAACATAGCAGCCATGCATACATTGCTTTTAGGAATCTTCCATGTAACATTGTTACAGTACTAGTTTTTAACGTACATGCAGCCTTTTGAACCTACTGGCATGTTCAGAAGCTGATCAGGTATCACGGCCATTTTCTCTATTTCGCCATATCTAAATGAAATGATGTTTGCGAGATCTATTCATTGGCATACATTAATAGTGCACCAATTAACTTATTATCATAACTTTACTATTTTCAGAATGCAAAATTACAAGTTGATGTCACATAACCCCTTCGAGAAAGTTAAAGAATACATGTAATTTGAGTGCTTTCAAAGGGGCGGTGGTCATTTTGTGGCATGTACAAAGTTGCACATAACCCATCTGCTTAAATGCGGCCCTGGTCAGTGACATATAATTCATTCCAAATATCAGCTATAGGGCTTTATTTAAGTGTGTGTGTGTGTGTGTGTGTGTGTGTGTGTGTGTGTGTGTGTGTGTGTGTGTGTGTGTGTGTGTACGTGTGTGTGTGTGTGTGTGTGCATGTGTGTGTGGGGGGGGGGGGGGCAGGTGGTTTTCCCCTCAGATCATCACTACTCTAACATGATGAATGTCTGGATACTATGACAATCGTGATTCATGCATCATGAGTAGTAGCCTGCATCAAAGCCAGGTCAATGGGTAAATACTAGTTGTGAACAAAGTGCAGAACCTTGCAGAATTGCAATTGTGGTGCTGAATTGTGACACATAATATTAATTAACATAATGATATATAATATTATAAGAATATTATTAATTAACATTATAATAATATATCATATCTGTCAATGTGTTAACTTTTTGGATTGAAGGGTGACAATTCCAAATTTATGCAGTACAACACATCAGTCATTAATGATGCATGATAATAATACATTACACAATATCATTTTTATAAATTTATTACATATTTCATAATGATATACACTCTTGACAATGTCACCCTTAATTTGTTTGAGTACAAGCAAATCGAACACACTGGATGATCTCTCGTTGGACTAAACAATAAATAGGGTCAAAAACCCATTTTGGATATCACCAGAGATACTGTTGTTTGTGTATATTCTTTGATTGCACACGGCTGCATTGGGAAGACTGGTGTAGCTCATGCTGAGCCAATCTCGCTAGACTAAGAGTAGAGTGAGCTTACTAAGTACTGCAAGCATGAGGTTATGTCACTCCAATACCTACGTTACAAATATCACATCCAGGGTGGTCACCAGAGATAAAATGAAAGAGGGTGGCAGTTGCGTAAGCCAGTAGTAGGCTAGTGCACAGCTGTAATGATGGTTTCACTTCGCAGGTGTGTTATGTCCGAATCCAGCCATAAATGTAACGTTATACGGCTTCGCGCAATGAATTTCATTATAGTGGTAACCACAAAGGTTTGTCACGCGAAGATAGCCTGATTTTGGTGAAGACGTCATGTTCAAACGGAACGAATGCGCGAGTATACGAAAAATATGACCTAACGCTTTCGTAGAACATGTGACAGCATGTGACAACAGGCTCAAGAAGAGTTGTGTTTGAGCGGAAAATTTCTTTGAAAAAGGCGGTGGTAAAAATCTCAACTTGGAGGATCGTGAGTAGGTCCATCGTGTTCCCAATAGTTGAAACCACGGTGAAAGATTCCTGGAGCTCTGTACCTTTTACCGTTCGAGTTATGCCCCGTGTTTTGTGGCTTGAGACCTCAGAAATGGAAGTAAACCCCTGGACATAACAGCCGTGCTTTGAGCTACCAGGCTCCAGGAATCTTTCAGTTAGTTATTGAACCTAAGGAGTCGTTTGAACTTACTGGTGTGTTCAGAAGCTGAGATTTTTACCACCGCCTCTTCGCCGTTTTCTTGATTTTACAGTACCTGAAAAAATGCTGTTAGCGGGATCAAGTCGTCGTAGACAATCGTTAAAAGTGTACCAACATAACTTCAATATGTTCAGAATACAAAAGAACTAGTAAATGTCACCATAATCTTATGTAGAAAGCAAAACAAAGCGTGTATTTTGAGTGCTTCCAAAAGGGCGGCCATTTTGAGTTATGGCCAAAACTGGACATAACTCACCTGCGTTCCATATAATTTTGGTATCTTGTAATGGGGGAAATTCGCTTTCAAAGTATATGATATGCACAGTGTCAGTTTTACCTAATCTATCGACTCCAAGTACCTGAACAAAGAAGGAATTACTCTACGTAGTACACAAAGAAAAAATGGTTCATGCCAAAATATAAGGAGGGTGGCCCGCCCTGCTTAAAAGGGCTGGCAAGAACACTAGCTGACATGATAATTTAAATAGACGTGTTAACTATTATCATGGCTTGCTATCTTCGAAACCCTATGTTAGAACGATGGAATATAAAAATTGCCCCCTGATCAAGGTTCTAATTGTTTTAATGACATTTTTGGACTTGTAATCTCGGATCCCAGGAAATCATTTAGTTTAAAAAGTGCCTCTTTTAGTAATCGTGCATGAAGCACATTAGGATCTGAGAAGGTGCTCACTTGCTTGTGTGCTATATACACCCGTGCCCCCTTCCAATCGGTGGGACTCATTGTTGCATACCCTTTCGATTGGGAAGAGCTAGCTTTTGCGTCAAATATTTCCAATGTTGGTCTTAAACAAGCAATACCCAATCAAGTGTGCGGGATTCTCAATCTGAGTCCGCTACCAGCTGGAAGCTGATGACATTAGTGAATTTTAATTTCAAAAATAAATGCTTGGTTACCGTAATTATTAGTTATGATACCGTATAGCGGGAAATTTTCACGAATACCCCAGCATTCGCAAAAGTTTTGATTCGCAAAATCTTAGGACTTTATAATATAAAGTATTATAGATATTCACGGTACGTCGGGCTTATACGTAGTACAATCATGCCAGGCACCATTGTTCTTTGCTATTATAGCTTTAGTGCAATCGCAGTTGGCACAGAGTTTTGTCGGCTGTTTCTTGAAAATCTTGTCCGGCGCCTTTTCAGTTCTTAAAACGAGACGTTTAGGCGGAACCTGCACTCCTGAAACTTGCCGACCCGTTACCACGCAAAAGTATACAACCTCAAATCTTTGAATACAGTCTAAATGTGCAAACTTCTCTGCCTAGAGCCATGTCGTTCACATGATATACACCAAAGGGGAGGGGCTGGTGGCTCAGTGGGCTACTGATGTGACTGCAGAGCTAAGTTATGGGATGGACCAAGGTCCAATCCCAGTGATGGTGTTTCTGACTTTTTTCTCTGCACCCCCCTGTCACCACCAGGAGAGAAGAGTGAAGAAGGCCCACTACAGCCACCAAAAGAATTGAACATTGCATGATGGAACATTTGACACTTATAATAACAATTAACAATGTAGTATGTTTGTTTGTTGATTGTGTACTTGTGATTACTGGGCCCCCTGACAAGTATATCCAATAAGCTAAGTGGGTGTCCCAGTCTAAATAAGATTAATCCAATACAAATATACTTTGCCATCATCCTTGCCTCAGTAAAAATGGCTGAAATTCAGGGATTTGCGAAATAGAGCCACTTGCGAAAGTTTCATCCCGTGAAACTTTCCTGCTATAAGGTAACATTGGTGGCAGGTATACTTCATGATAGACACTCATATAATATGACATTTCACTCCTTCTATGGATAAGTTGGCCACTTTCTGAATCAAAATTTGACAAAATTATCTCAGCTCTGAGCTGCAAATGCCAGCTACTGATTCCTAACACACTCCTCCCCATCTAATAACAAAAGGAACTGATGAACTTGAATGAAAAATGACTAGTACGTGGTTAGTCAGACCATGATACGGGTAATTTATCTATGGTCGAGCTATCTCTAGAGACAAGGGTCAAGTGTGGCCAAGTTATGACATGTTCAAAATCTACTACAGTTACTAAGGTAGAGTGCCCTTATCCTGATCACTCCCTAATGCCAATCAGCGCTTTACCTGAGCTCAGGAACTAAAGTTGGAGAGATTTTAGCCTGTCATTTCTCAGCCCTACCACAGTACATTACAACTACGGAATAATAAACCCTAAACCTTCCTGTGTCTGCTACGAGGTGTGGTGATCAGGATTAGGGAGTGATCAGAATTAGGGCACTCTACCTTACTAGTTGGCGTTCCTTACTTAACTTCGAATGATCCATCGTTTGTCTCCGCAATCTGAGGGAAGGCGGCTTCAATAATCTTCTCTGGCCGGTGTCTTGGCCAATGATCCATACACACACTGAAAGTAGAAGACTCCGGGTGGAGATCAGCGATAACTTCAGGTAAAAACCCAAGAAATCCAGGCACAATTCGAGGTCTCATGCTGATGGTACGACCTTCCACTGGAAACGACAGTGCTCTGGACACACTAATCCTTGCTTTTTGGGCGCACCGCAACACGGCACTACTAATTCTCACGCCTTGCAGCATAGACCTATAAAAGTACAGGATAACTAGATTTGCATGGAAGGGTGCTTATTCTACAGATCGCCCAGAGATTATACGCATGCGCTGTACCATGCACGCGCGCCAAAAATGGCGCGAATATTAATTAAGGTAGTGCTACGTTATAGGTTATTATACATCATGGATAATACAAACCCTCCAATCCTAGATATCACAGACACACAACTTGCACAGGTATACACTTGTAGGGTCGTGTTGTACGATCTCGGCGATGTTATGCCAGCAAATTCAAAACTGTTTCAAAATATGCACTGCCTGCACAATACATGCATATACACCGCATATATACATTATACACGACGTCGTATATTCCACATACATAAAGGGCACATGTTAACTAATTTTATAATTAGTTAAAACATAATAGCCGGGCATGGTTAGAGCCATCTCATGACATTGTGTATGGAAAATTATAATTATAAAGTTTTTGCATAATGATTCGAATTCAGTATATATAGTTATGTAATGAAGAGGTACCTTGCTTTGTCAGTTGAGATTGATGTTGCTATGCAGATGACGTGGGAATGACCAGTGCAAAAGCATGTACAATATAGTTATAAAACTATGCATGCTATCTTGACAATGTGTCATATATATACGTCTATATATTATATAATATAATTATTAATAACTTGTGTCAATTATACCTGCTTTCATAATTATTTATCACCATGATGGTAATACTGTATTACACAATACATGCTCAATCTAATACTCATACACACACATACTACACACAGCACTATAGAGTATTTGGCAGGCAGTCACATGTTCACTACTAGTAAACAATGAAATTTTTCACAGATGACAGTTTGGACTGTACAAACTGCTTCTTCTCTTTTGGTACATGACCGAGGGTCAACTCTTGTATGTACTCATTCTTTCCTAGCCCACTTGACAAAGCATCGCACATTTTTGTGTTGTTCCTAAGATCAAAGTCAAACTTTGCTACTCTGATTTGGGCAGCACTTCTCTCCATCTCTTCCAAGTGACCTTCTGGAAACTCGGTGTCTGTACTCTGTTAACAACATGAAACAAAAACATTAATTGCAATAACAAACAAACCACTTCAAAATTCACACACATACACACACAGACACACACACACACACACACACACACACACACAGACACACACACACACACACACACACACACACACACACACACACACACATACACACACCAAATACTACCTATGAGAGGACGATATCAACAACATTACACATTTACTGTGCAAAATATTACACAGGGCCAGGTATTCATAACTAATTGCTGCTTGTTCGAGTGGTTGATGGTGCTTAAGTTGCTTCAACATCATCAAATATATAGCAGCCATTTTTAACATGTCATTGAGCGTCTTATAAACAATGTTGGAAATTCCCTCAAACTTGTCTAATTTGGATTTACTTTAATTGGAGGTAAATTTTCCAGCCATGAACATACGTTGGATTATATCCTGCATCTAAAATGACAAACTGTGGGTTAAGTGTGCCCTTGTTGGGGGTTACATCAGAAGCAATTGCAGTCAAGCACACATCTGCAGTATGGAAGCGGCCATATTTCAATTGTGCAATGACCATGTCTCCTAGGAGGGCTCCCCCGGGGCCTGTATTATGATATGAACCTGTCATAACATGAAACAACATAACTGTATGTATTGTACATGAATTGCAGTATTATGTAGACATTTTGCCCCCCCCCCCCCCTGGTATTCATAACTAATTGCTGCTTGTTCGCATGGTTAATTGATGGTGCTTAAGTTGCTTCAACATCCTCAAATATATAGCAACCATTTTTAACATGTCATTGAGCGTCTTATAAACAACATTGGAAATTCCCCCAAACATGTCTAATTTGGATTTAATTTAATTGGAGGTAAAATTTCCAGCCATGAACATACGTTGGATTATATCCTGCATCTAAAATGACAAACTGTGGGTTAAGTGCGCCCTTGTTGGGGGTTACATCAGAAGCAATTGCAGTCAAGCACACGTCTGCAGTATGGAAGCGGCCATATTTTAATTGTGCAATGACCATGTCTGCTAGGAGGGCTTCCCCCGGGGCCTGTATTATGATATCAACCTGACAGTGTCATAACATGAAACAACATAACTGTATGTAATGTACATGAATTGCAGTATTATCTAGACATTTAGCCCCCCCCCCCCACACACACACCGGCTTCAATGTTCCGACAATTACACAGTTACGATTAGTACATAGTAAAGGGTATAAATCCAAATGTTGGTCAGCAGTAAGACTGTTGAACATTGCCCAGCTAATGACAAGTACTGTAACTATGGAATGAAAGGACATGACTTATGTCCCCAGGATAGTTCCTACAATACATTTTGAACTTCCCAAATTAAAAAGGAAAACCTCTCTACAAAGAATAAATGAGCTACTGTAACATTAATGTTGTCCTCAAAGTGTCACTGAGTAGTATGATAAAAGCTGACAAGCTAGTGAGTGCATGGTGCCTTCTGTACTTTCTGAGGTATTATAGTGTAAGTACGGAAAGTACAAAGTACAGTTGAAAGTGGAACTACAGGTTAAGCATGTCAGCATGTAGCTTATGGTGGCTGTAGGAATACAGTTTGATTCTTCACTATAGAACTGTTAACAGGAGAAGAGATCATGCATCAAAAGAGTCTAAGGCTCATAGTGTCTGTATGCACTCACATTTAAACCTCATGCATGCATGCATGCATTGACACACAAACCACTAATGCCTCAGCTGGTGTATGGTGCATACCCATGGTGTGGAGAAGATCTTAAGTTTCTCTAGTGGTACTTCTCTTGCAGCACTTGTCTTCATCACAGGCAGGGGTGGAAGGTCCTCCATTTGAACTTCCCTCAACTTAGTGTTGGCAATGCACTTGGCCAGTGCTTCTGCTACATCATGTTCTCCACCATCGGGAGGGTTAAGACCTACAAGTTAGGAAGTGAACATGTCACCAGTTCATAAAAAACAATACAACATAATAATTGAATATTATAAACAACAGAAAATTAAAATTAACCCTGCACTAAACCACTCAGTAATAATGCTGTAGCCATGGTAACCAAACACATGCAACCTTTTAGATAACATACCCTGCACTCTTAGGTATTCAATTGAAGGCTTAGCACTTGTAGCTACACCATGTAGCACTGCTATCATGTAGTCTGATGGACCATTTACGACTAGTTTCCTGAGTGTGGTGTTCTTTGACACTGAATGAGTGAGATCTTGCTTCTCTTTCACGATGTCATGGCGGTCCTGAGAAATTAAGACATCATAAAACAACAAAAGCATATATTCTAGTAAAATGATCATTTTCTTACTTTAGAAAGAGAAGCTATATTAAGTGTCAAAAGCTTGATGGTTTTGCAGTCGAAAATGGCTGACACAGCTGGCAGTGTGGTTTCCCTCACACCGAGGTACAACTCATCCCGTACCGTATTCATCCCACTGATTAGAGCAGCAGCATCTGAAGGTGCAGCACAATACATACATGAATACCACAGTCAAGACTGCGGGGTAGTAATACACTCCTCTCAAAGGCTGCACACATGTTTGATGCACACATTCATAAATACACATATATGCTGCAAGCACTGCACTACATGTGTAATATGCTGCAAAGTATAGAGATAGTGCTTGTAAGAAGTTAAGCTTTATAAAGCAGTAAATTGAATGTTGCAGGAAACACACTATATACAATATAAAAGAATAAACGCACTCACCTGCGGAGGACAGGCGTTTAACTGGTAGTTCCAAAGACAGTAGACCGGGATTTGCCTTTACTATTTTAATTACATCAGGCAGACAGGACGAAGGGAGTGTAAAGGGAAAACGTGAAAATGAGAGGTGCTTCAAATGAGCACATTTCTGCAAACAGTATGAAATGGCAAGGATGTCATGAGGTGTTAAGAAGAGATCGAACCCGATCACCTCAGTAGGATGCTGTACAATACTTTGTGTTAATGCTGAGTTCTGAGACTCATAAAGGGCGTGGAAAAGGTACAGAAGTCTAGGATCATCATTGGAACACCATGGAGGCAGAGAGAAAGAAGTTGCATGGGAAGACTGACTTGACTCAGAAGTAGAAAGAGTTGAGACAGACTGACGGAGAAGAGAAGCTAGCCCAGGTGTGGAAAGACCTGTCAGACCTGAGTAGAATCGAACAACAACGGCAAAGTTAGGATCAGAGAAATGCTTCCTCACAAACTGCAATTGGTCGGCCTCTGGTAGATGAAAAATATGCCATGCTACAAAAAATTCCTGGCTGGTGGTGTGGGAAAAGTTGAAGGAGGTCTCATTGCCAAATCCAACTTTGCGGGAATGCTGCACAAGCAGGCCTTTGAATATGGACTCCTTAACAACCGTTTCTGGTGAAAAAGTGTGGAATGCTTTTCGAATATCACTTTCATAAAATACAAAGACTGGCGGATTGTTCATCGTACCTGCATATGCTAGGGCACCCAGTGATTTCAATAAACCTTCGACCTCGGGTGACAATCGTGACAGGGATTGATCCACTTGACAGGGAACTCCGCATTTTTCATATTCTCTTTCAACAACATTATAGACAAATTGCTTGCGACATTCTGTCATTGTGGGAGGGAGTCCACTGTAATCATAAATGGAGCAGTACATGAAGAGATTCATTGGTATGCGGGCACCTCCCAGAAGATCAGGACGGAAGTGCAGCTCCTTCATCATCTTCTCTGCTTTCTCAGGTGCCCCTTTGAAGAAGTCTTCTATGTAGTGCTCCATGCGTGCTTGGTCGAACCCTTGAATTTCATAAAGGGAAGAGCTGTAACGCTGAAGGAAAGGCAGACTTCCTGGACGGGTGCTAACAATTACATCTACTTTGGGGAGAGTGGTGCCTGCGAGAATCTTTTTAATAGCACTAGTGTTTTTCTTGGAGAGCAGCTCCTGAACTTCATCTGCTCCATCCAAAATTATAAGGATCTGCTTTTCCTCACTGTCAACTAGGGATTGCTTCACTTCAGAGAGGTCGAGCTTGTCGTCATCTGCGGTATCATAGTATGATAGCAGGTCTTTGAGAGTCTTGGCTCCAGACACTGTCTTGTCTCTCAGTGGAAAGTAGAGCACTAGTGCATACTCACTGTCTGCTTCCTTCATGGCTAATGCACGACACAAGTAATTGAGGAGAGTTGTCTTCCCAATTCCGGGCTGGCCGTAGATCACGCGAATGTTATCACGAGAATTGTGAAGTAGATCAAAGGCATCAATGTAACATTCAACCTGTGTCTCTTTATATCCGCAATTTCTAAATTTTCGTACAAAGGCAAGGTCATCTTTTGGCACTTTTGGTTTGCCTTTCAGGACCGCAAGTTGCAATGGTACAAACTTGATCTCCCCTCCTTCTTGCCTGATTATGAATCTCTTGTATCTGTTGAAAAGATAGTCCCTCAGTCTGTAGATATGAGGGCTATCAAGTGGACCCTATAAAATGTAAACAGAACAGAGAGGAGAGCTCCATGAAAACAAGCATAACAAGGGAATTGAGGGTAATACTCCCAGGTAGGGGTCACTGCTGGGACACATGCTGTGTAAAATGAGGGTGGTACTCCCAGGTAGGGGTCACTGCTGGGACACATGCTGTGTAGAATGAGGGTAGTACTCCCAGGTAGGGGTCACTGCTGGGACACATGCTGTGTAGAATGAGGGCAAGACTCCCAGGTAGGGGTCACTGCTGGGACAAATGGTATGTAGGTTGGTTCTGGTGAATGTGTATGTAGTTTACTATTACAGTATTACAGCATCCACTACCATGGTAACGGTACAATTATACAACAATTTTATGATGCATAAAACATGGGTGTCTAACTTGTCATGAGTGCATACTTGGAAACTTTTGTTTTCAGGGAAATTCCTCCCTGCAAAGTTCCTTGAAGAGATTTACAAAGAAACATGCTACAAATCGAATCCAAAAGAAGCCAATCTTTGCCACTGCGAGAAGCGAACTAAGCATCTTACCAGAAAAAGTCTACTTTGGGGATTCTTACTGCCGATTCCCTTCAGAAACTCGATGGTTAACGTTCAAATTGCTACGTCAAATTCCTATTCAGAAGTCAAGAACACTTGCCAAAAGTCTGTGAATGGATGCTATGATAGTTAAGACATAGGCACGAGGGCTGTATGGCATATAAAACGCACTCGCCCTCGGGCACTTTGCGCACGAGAGACTCCGCATTTTATATGCCATACAGCCCTCGCACCTATGTCTTAACTACTAAATAACGACCGCTCAAGGCACAAGTAATAATGGTCTCTAAAGGCACAGGTGGTCCTCATGTAAAGGTGCAATAATATTGTTTTGGTGCATGGTTCCTGAACCAGCCTACAATGGTCTCTATAGACAGGTGGTTTTCTATGGAGGTGACCTTCAATTATAATTATAATTATTATGACCACACAGCTATGAATATCAGTATTGACTAGAATATTCAACGCCTGCAGATTATATAAGTACAGTGAGACCTAACGTATCTGCACACATCTTTTCTGAATGAAATTGCGGATAAAGTGGGGAACTGGATAAATGAGGGATCAGTAGTATTGTGTACAGTAGGATTATTTGCAGATTTATTGCAATAGAAACTACTGCGGAAAGTGAGGGAACTGGATATCTGAGTTGTGGACAAGTGAGGTCTCACTGTACACAAAACATACGACATACTACAAGTCCAAAGCAGTTTCTGCATGTTGAGGTCTATACTATTCGTGATACTGATCTGTACAAACATCTCATGTATAACAAACAACCAATCACCTTAACTTTGGCCTCATTGATTTTCAGCTGTGAAGGTGATGGTTGAGATCCATGTGCACTCTGTACAATGCAATAAGAGCTCTAGAGTGATTACCTACGTAAATTATTATCAGATCTTACACTAGAAACAGTACGCCCAAAAGTACTCTCTGTTCCCTATACATACAATGCATACTATTATATAAAGCTGTGCATCACACTCAGGATCAGGAAGGAGCAGCTCTGCCAATATCAAATACATGTACGCACTCTTGTGATGTAGAGACTGAACTAATTACATGCGTCCGACTAAACCAAGATGGATGCATCAAGCAGGAGAACATGGTGGAAGCTCCAGACTAGCTTTTACACAAACTATATTTCTGAATCAGCTGCGCAATAACTGCATGGCACTCTACATCGATATATTAGTACAGCCCATTGTTCAAATGCTTACTTTCAAGTCCTCCTCCAGATTCTGAAGTACTTTTTTCTCAGAGTCTAAATTTACTTTGGCTAACAGTGAGAGAAACAAATGAGATGAATATAAGATCACTAAAAAATCAATAATTATTATTCTACAGTTAGTCAACTTAAAAGTTAGTATTCAGTGCACCATGACCTTCCCAACCTCACCACTCTTTCTTATTTCACTCGGGAAATTCCCTTAAGTAAAATAATGTCCATATGAAAAACTAATTGGTATTGTATGCAAGTCAAGTATATAGTAGATTATAGGCAATTGGGAGACATGCAAATCTTATAATTGAAAGTTAAAGTATAGACTAAGTCAGCACACTATACGAAGACATGCACATCCAGCACATGGCATTGCGTATAACGCCAGTGTACACACTCAATGACTTGTACATCCTCACCTTAACATGTATGCAAACGCATGATTGCACGTTAACAGAAAATGTAAATTATGCAGCATTCAATTGATTAAAAAATTATCTTCACAACCTAAGACCTACATACTATTGACTAACTCAGGAAGATGTATGTGTGTTTGTGTGTGTGTAAAATGTGCATGTGTGTGTGTGTGTGTGTGTGTGTGTGTGTGTGTGTGTGTGTGTGTGTGTGTGTGTGTGTGTGTGTGTGTGTACGTGTGTGTGTGTGTGTGTGTGTGTGTGTGTGTGTGTGTGTGTGTGTGTGTGTGTGTGTGTGTGTGTGTGTGTGTGTGTGTGTGTGTGTGTGTGCATGTGTGTGTGTGTGTGTGTGTGTGTGTGTGTGTGTGTGTGTGTGTGTGTGTGTGTGTGTGTGTGTGTGTGTGTGTGTATGTGTGTGTGTGTGTGAGTGCATGTGTACAATGTCATGAGTATGTACACATAATGTATAATCCACACTTAGTCTACTGCATAATATTATGTAATTATAAATACTGCACATCCATACGTACTTTTGGCAGCCTCCAATGCATCCCTGTACAAATTGACCTCACCAGACAACAGGTTGATGCGCTCGGGTCGTGTGTAGTACGGCGTTGACATGCCCTCAGTCTCTGCAGTTGCTTTAGATACCGCGGCAGAAACTGTTTCGTCCTCCTTTAGCCACTTTGTGACACATCTTGAAAAGTTACTGCCATCTCTTGAATCAGTGGCAGCACGTCCATCGAGAGTAGCATATGCTATAAATGCACCAACACCACTGTAAACACCATCATCATCAGGACTCTTAGGAATCATTGCTCGCGATATTTCCAGCGGCGCTTGTGACAGTCCCTTTCCAAATAGATACTTAAGCCAACGCTT
>CAUJGJ010000114.1:476400-516400 GCA_963170055.1 Halisarca cf. caerulea
TCAGCTCCGAGCTGCAAATGCCAGCTATTGATTCCTCACACACTCCTCCCCATCTAATAACAAAAGGAACTGATGAACTTGAATGAAAAATGACTATGTGGTTAGTCGCACCATAAAATGTATACGGGTAATTTATCTATGGTCGAGCTATCTCTAGAGACAAGGGTCAAGTTTGGCCAAGTTATGACATATTCAGAATCTACCACAGTAACTAAGGTAGATCGAGTGCCATTATCCTGATCACTCCCTAATGCCGATCAGCGCCTTTCCTGAGCTCAGGAACTAATTAATTTTAAGTTGGAGACAATTTATCCTGGCATTTCTCAGCCCAACCACAGTACATTACAGCTACAGAATAACAAACCCTAAATCTTCCTGTGTCTGCTAGGAGATGTGGTGATCAGGATTATATGTAGTGATCAGAATTAGGGCACTCTACCTTTAAGTTACTAGTTGGCGTTCCTTACTTAACTTCGAATGATCCATCGTAATTTGTCTCCGCAATCTGAGGGAAGGCGGCTTCAATAATCTTCTCTGGCCGGTGTCTTGGCCAATGATCCATACACACACTGAAAGTATAAGACTCCGAGTGGAGATCAGCGATAACTTCAAGTAAAAACCCAAGAAATCCAGGCTCAATTCGAGGTCTCGTTCTGAAGGTACGACCTTAAGTCCACTGGAAACGACAGTGCTCTGGACACACTAATCCTTGCTTTTTGGGCGCACCTACCGCAACACGGCACTACTAATTCTCACGCCTTGCAGCATAGACCTATAAAAGTACAGGATAACTAGATTTGCATGGAAGGGTGCTTATTCTACAGATCGCCCAGAGATTATACGCATGCGCTGTACCATGCAGGCGCGCCAAAAATGGCGCGAATATTAATTGACGTAGTGCTATGTTATAGGTTATTATACATCATGGATAATACAAACCCTCCTATCCTAGATATCACAGACACCAAACTTGCACAGGTATATAGGTCGTGTTGTACGATCTCAGCGATGTTGTGTCAGCAAATTCAAAACTGTTTCAAAATATGCACTGCCTGTACAATACATGCATATACACCACATATATACATTATATATACACGTATATTCCACATACAGAAAGGGAACATATTAACTAACTTTATAATTAGCTAAAACATAATAGCCGGGCTTTTGCATAATGATTCGAATTCAGTATAGTTATGTAATGACGAGGTACCTTGCTTTGTCAGTTGAGATTGATGTTGCCATGCAGATGACGTGGGAATGACCAGCGCAAAAGCATGTACAATATTATATAGCTAAAACTATGCATGCTATCTTGACAATGTGTCATATATATACGTATAATGTGTATATATATATATATATATATATATATATATATATATATATATATATATATATATATATATATATATATATATATATATATATATATATATATATATATATATATATATATATATATATATATATATATATATATATATATATATATATATATATATATATATATATATATATATATATATATATATATATATATATATATATATATATATATAACTTGCATGTGTCAATTATACCTGCTTTCATAATTAATCACCATGATGGTAATACTGTATTACACAATACATTCTCAATCTAATACTCATACACACACATACTACACACAGCACTATAGAATATTTGGCAGGCAGTCACATGTTCACTACTAGTAAACAATGAACTTCTTCACAGATGACAGTTTGGACTGTACAAACTGCTTCTTCTCTTTTGGTACATGACCGAGGGTCAATTCTTGTATGCACTCATTCTTTCCTAGCCCACTTGACAAAGCATCACAAATTTTTGTGTTGTTCCTAAGATCAAAGTCAAACTTTGCTACTCTGATTTGGGCAGCACTTCTCTCTATTTCTTCCAAGTGACCTTCTGGAAACTCGGTGTCTGTACTCTGTCAACAACATGAAACAAAAACATTAATTGCAATAACAAACAAACCACTTCAAATTTCACACACACACACACACACACACACACACACACACACACACACACACACACACACACACACACACACACACACAACACACACACACACAACACACACACACAGACACACACACACACACACACACACACACACACCAAATACTGCCCATGAGAGGATGATATCAGCAACATTACACATTTACTGTGCAAAATATTACACAGGGCCGGGTATTCATCCCTATTTGCTGCTTGTTCGAATGGTTGATGGTGCTTAAGTTGCTTCAACATCATCAAATATATAGCAGCCATTTTTAACATGTCATTGAGCATCTTATAAACAACATTGGAAATTCCCCCAAACTTGTCTAATTTGGATTTAATTTAATTGGAGGCAAAATTTCCAGCCATGACCATTGAATTATATCCTCAGGCTGCATCTAAAACGACAATCTGCGGGTTAAGTGCGCCCTTGTTAGGGGTTACATCAGAAGCAATTGCAGTCAAGCACACGTCTGCAGTGTGGAAACAGCCATATTTCAATTGTGCAATGACCATGTCGGCTAAGAGGGCTTCCCCTGGGGCCTGTATTTTGATATGAACCCGTCATAAAATGAAACAACATAAAAGTATTATCTAGACATTTTGCCCCCCTTCCCCTTACTGCGGCTTCAATGTTCCGACAATTACACAGTTATGATTAGTACACAGTAAAGGGTATATAGCCAATTTAACTGTTGGTCAGCAGTAAGACTAGCTGTTGAACATTGCCCATGTAGCTAATGACAAGTACTGTAACAATGGAATGGAAGGACATGACTTATGGTCCCAGAATAGTTCCTACAATACATTTTGACCTTCCTTTTTAAGAAGGAAAACCTCTCTACAAAGAATAAATGAGCTACTGTAACATTAATGTTGCATGTTCTCAAAGTGTCACTGAGTACTAAGATAAAAAGCTGACAAGCTAGTGAGTGCATGGTGCCTTCTGTACTTTCTGAGGTATTATATAGTGTAAGTATGGAAAGTACAAAGTACAGTTGAAAGTGGAATTGCACGTTAAGCATGTCAGCATGCAGTTTATAGTGGCTGCAGGAATACAATTTCAAATTGACTCGTTACTATAGAACTGATAACAGGGGAAGAGATCATGCATCAAAAGAGTCTATATAAGGCTCATAGTATCTGCTGCACTCACATTTAAACCTCATGCACATTGACACACAAACCACTAATGCCTCAGCTGGTGCATGGTGTAGTCAGCATACCCATTGTGAGGAGAAGATCTTAAGTTTCTCTAGGGGTGCTTCTCTTGCGGCACTTGTCTTCATCACAGGCAGGGGTGGAAGGTCCTTCATTTGAACTTCCCTCAACTTAGTATTAGCAATACACTTGGCCAGTGCTTCTGCTACATCATGCTCTCCACCATCAGGAGGGTCAAGACCTACAAGTGCATGAGGAAGACTTAGTGAACATGTTACCAGGAACTGTTTATATATAGAAAACATTACAACTATATATTATCATGAGAGAATATTATAAACAACAGAAAAAAATAACCTTGCACTAAATCACTCAGTAAGAATGCTGTAGCCATGGTAACCAAACACCCCTTTTAGCTAACATACCTTGCACTCTTAGGTATTCAATTGAAGGCTTAGCACTAGCAGCTACACCATGTAGCACTGCTATCATGTAGTCTGATGGACCATGTACGACTAGTTTCCTGAGTGTGGTGTTCTTTGACACTGAATGAGTAAGATCTTGCTTTTCTTTCATGATGTCATGGCAGTCCTGAGATTTTAAGACAATGATATCATTAAACAACAAATTAAAGCATATATAGTCTAGTAATAAGATCATTTTCTTACTTTAGAAAGAGAAGCTATATTAAGTGTCAAAAGCTTGATGGTTTTGCTGTCGAAAATAGCTGACACAGCTGACAGCGTGGTTTCCTTCACACCAAGGTACAACTCATCCCGTACAGTATTCATCCCGCTGATTAGAGCAGTAGCATCTGAAGGTGCAGCGCAATACATACATGAATACTACAGTCAAGACTATGGGATAGTTATGTACATGCACTCCTCAAATGCTGCACACATGTTTGATGCACACATATACTATATGCTGCAAGCACTGCACTGTGTAATGTGCTGCACAGTATAGGGGCAGTGCATGTAAAAAATTGAGCTTTAATAAGCAGTAAATTGACTTTTGCAGGAAACACACTATACAATAAAAGACAATAAACACACTCACCTGCAGAGGACAGGTGTTCAACTGGTAGTTCCAAAGACAGTAGACCGAGATTTGCCTCAACTATTGTAATTACATCAGGCAGACAGGACGAAGGGAGTATAAAAGGAATGCGTGAAAATGAGAGGTGCTTCAAATGAGCGCATTTCTGCAAACAGTACGAAATGGCAAGGATGTCATGAGGTGTTAAGAATAGATCGAACCCGATCACCTCAGTAGGATGCTGTACAATACTTTGTGTTAATGCTGAGTTCTGAGACTCGTAAAGGGAGTGGAAAAGATACAAAAGGCCAGGATCATCATTGGAACACCATGGAGGCAGAGAGAAAGAAGTTGCATGGGGAGACTGACTTGACACATTAGTGGAAAGAGCTGAGACAGACTCAAAGAGAAGAGAGGCTACCCCAGGTGTGGAAAGACCTGTCAGACCCGAGTAGAACCGAACAACCATGGCAAATTTAGGATCAAAGAAATGCTCCCTCACAAACTGCAATTGGTCGTTGTTGGGTAGATGGGAAATATGCCATGCAACAAAAAACTCATGGCTGGTGGTGTGGGGAAAGTTGAAGGTGTTCATAACACCATACCCAACTTTGCAGGAATTCTGGACAAGCAGGCCTTTGAATATTGACTCCTTAATGACTGCGTCTGGTGGGAGAGTGTGGAATGCTCTTCGAATGTCGCTTTCGTTAAACATGAAGACTGGCGGATTATGCATCATACCTTTGTATGCTAGGGCACCTAAAGATCCGAATAAACTTTTGTCCTCGGGTGACAATCGACTCAAAGACGGATCCACTTGATAGGGGACTTCACATTCCTCATATTCTCTTCCTACAGCATTACAGAGAAATTGCTTGTGGCATTCTGTCATTGTGGGAGGCAGTCCACCGTAATCATAAATGGAGCAGTAGATCAAGAGATTCATTGGTATGCGAGCACCTCCTAGAAGATCAGAACGGGACTGCAGCTTCTTCATCATCTCCTCTGCTTTCTCGGGTGTCCCTTGGAAGAAGTCTTTTATGTAGTGCTCCATGAGTCTTAGGTCGAATCCTTGAATTTCATAAAGGGAAGAGCTGCGAAGCTGAAGGGAAGACACACTTCCTGGACGGGTGCTAACAATGACGTCTGCTTGAGGAAGAGTAATGCCTGAGAGAATCCGCTGGATTACACAGCCGTCTGGAATGGAGAGCAATTCCTGAACTTCATCTGCTCCGTCAAATATAAGAAGGATCTGCTTATCATCACTGTCAACTAGGGATTGTTTCACTTCAGAGATGTCCAGCTTTTCATCCTCTGCAGAATAATAGTAGTATGATATTAGTTCCTTGAGAGTCTTGGCTCCAGACACCTTCTTGCTTCTCAGAGGAAAGTAGAGCACTAGTGCATACTCGCTGTCTGCTTCCTTCATGGCTAGTGCTCGACACACGTGAGTGAGGAGAGTAGTCTTCCCAATTCCAGGCTGGCCATAGACAACACGAATTCTATCACTAGACTTGGTAAGTAGATTAAAGGCATCGATATAGCCTTTCACCTGTTGCTCTTTGTACCCGCAATTTCTGAATTTTCGTCCAAAGGCAAGCTCATCTTTTGGCTCATTCGGTTTACCTTCGAGGACAGCAAGTTGTACGAACTTCATTTTCCCCCTAATTTCCCTGATTTCGAAAGTCTTGTATCTCTTGTAGAGATGGTCCTTCAGTCTGTGGATATGAGGGTTATTGAGTGGACCCTATAGAAAGTATACAAATAGAATGGAGTAGAAGTTTAAGGTGGTGGGTTGGTCCGCCCACACAATTTTTGCAAAACATTGTGCTGTCATATCGATACTACTGAATGATATTAGTGCCTCTACTCTAATTTATCTTATTGAGTTAATTATAGAACCTGTGCAGACCAAAAAATATATGAAGAAAGTCATACACTAAAACAGAAACAACTTGAAGTTCTTTGTGTTCGCAGCACTAGCTTTTACGCTTTACCGAGTCAAATTGCCAAGTAGCAATTCCACACAGGGTATACTGCCCATGAGAAAAACGACGAAATGGCCGTTGCTGAGAAGTTGCACACATACTCGGCGTTTTCTTCTGAGTACAAATAGATAGGAGTTAAATCTGCATATCAGATTAAAGTTACACATATGTGACCGTCCGTGGGAATATGTGGGTTTGAGGTGTGCATGATAATTTTTCAGAAATAAGCGGAAGTAAAAGAAAACCGGTTATAAAAGTATGACGCATACGCTGATACTGTGTGCGACGTCGCTTTACTTTGTTGCTTTATAATCGTTGTTGGTTTCTCTTTCTTGTGGAGTTTGTTCAAAGTTTGTATGACTTTTAGTTTAGTAGATACGAATTGTTATGTCTCGTTTTTGCTATCGACCATTCTTGAAACATTGGAGGATAAATTTAAGGAAGCAGAGAAGTCATACTAACCGAACTGCGTGGACGCCAAAGAAAAGAGCTCTTTTGAAGAATCTGAGGAGCTTACAGTGCCTTCTATGGGCCGTCAAAGTGACCCAGCAGCAGATTTCAAGGATTTAGGACCTTCTTTGCTGGAATCAACCATTTTGGATACCATGAAGTGAGGATGTTTCCGAATCTCAAACTGGAATCCAGCGCAGAAAACGTGAAAGAGAAACAGGCTCTGGATGATTTCTTCCTGTTAACATGCAATTCGTGAAAGTGCTTCATAACCTTCCCAGATTACCATTGATATCCTCTGGCAGCCTACTTCACAAGGGAAACTTCCACCACTGTTCATACCCAAAGGATTGGATATCCAGCGGTAATGCTACTTGTACAACAATATTAGGCAGTTTTGTACATCCAACCTATCCAAAGATCTCACCTGTCCCAAGCCTACATCACCTATTTCTGATCATTCCATATCCTCACCCTCTTATTCATTCTCCATTTCTCGTAAGCGCTGTACATCAACTTCGACCTCCAAACAGTCCATTGCAAAGAAGTAAACATTTAGGCACATTTTCAAATGTTCTATATAGTCATACAGTGTATGTGCAGTAGCATACTCTCGTTATTTGCATAAATATGAATATTTAAATTAGCATGAATATGATTATCGTGTCAATGAATATCATGCAGATGCAAGTTGAATCATTCATAAGAGCATTCACACTTCCATTTCTACTCTGTGAACTGGAATTTGAATTTGGGAATGGTCTCAAAAGATGTGCCTTGTACAGATATTAAGAAAACTGCAGTATGTCCTATTTTGATTTTCCACCCTTGAACCCACATTTTTCGGTGTAGTCACAATTTTTTGCAACTTACCTACTTGATAATACCATGAGTCATAATCCCAGTTGGAATTCAATAGTTAATGTAAAATTAATTTAGAAAGAACATTGTCTGTCAATCGATTTTTCTAACACAACTAAATACTTGATCGGAAATCATCTTTAAATGCACCTGCAAGATTTGTTTTTGCCTAATCATCAATGTTTCAGTGATATCTAGTCACAACATAACACTGCCATCTATTGATACGCATAACATCCAGTATATATACATGCAGCCATCTGGTCCTATATGGCATTTAACTTGTGCACGGTAGGCGCGAGACAGTCGATGGGATAGTCCCCAGGAGGGGTTGCGAGCAACCCATAGATTTGTCAGTACCATACATGGAATGAGGGTAGTACTCCCATGCAGGTAGGGCTCACTGCTGGGAAACATTTTATAGGGTATATATATTTCAGGTACATAACATGCATAGTGTTTACAATAATATTATTGCAACCACACGGTATGTGAATATGATTGTCTACATTATTCTTCAACTCCTGCAAGACATACTTATCAAACTTAAATCGTCATAATTAGTATAATATTAAATAGCAAACATAACAAGGCAAAAGTAGTTTCTGCGTTTGCATGTTAAGGTATACTACGTGTGATATTGCTGTGCGCAAACATTGCATTGCATAACAAATAAGCAATCACCTTTCTCCTTTTGGCTTTTGACTCAATCATACTCAGCTGTGAAGGTGATTGTTCAGATTCACGTGCAGTCTGTACAATGTAGCAAATAAGAGCTTTGGATGGAGTGATTGCCTATATTAATTTATTATTGTTAAATTTGGCAAAAATATGTTAGGGTGTAATGTAGACATATGGGCTGCCATTTTGGTTCAGTGCCATCCCTACATATGTATATAGTACTACTGTGCTACGTGACACAGAAACAGTTCACCAAAGCACTCTCTCCTGTTCCCTATGCATACATGTATAAAATTGCAGATACTCAGGATAGGGAAAGAGCAGCTCAGCCAAAACGAAATGCATGATTGTACACAATGTTGTGATTTAGAAAGACTTTCTGAACTGAACATGTGCATACATTACACTGAGACTGAAGCAACAATGTAGTATATATTTAACATGGAGTATATATTTAAGAGGCTCCCAATAAATCTCCCACAAAACCAATTAGTTGACATTCTACACTGATGTACTTAGTACTGCTCCTTGTCCAACTGCAGCTTACCTTCAATTCTTCCTCCAGATTATCAGCTAGTGTCTTTTGAGGAGGACGTATGTGCATGCGAGCACTTTCCCGGAGAAGGGACACAAATTTTAAAAAACGTGTTGGGGAAATCCCCTTAATGAGGTCATCAACCAATACTTTGTTGGCATCCTTAGTCGTGACGGCATTATTGATCCTTTGCTTAGTGTCAAAAGTAATGAACCCTCTTTCATAATACAGCCCTGCTGATGATATAGCATCCAAGTCATTCAAAAGTTTCTCATAGTTGTTCTGAATCACTTTCTCCTCAAAACTGGCATCTGCCGACAATGAGGAACAAGTAAAATGAGTAGAGAAACACTATATAAACTTAAAATACTACTGAAAACATGCATTGCCCCTGGCCACCACTTACCAAATACAGTAAAACCTGTCTATAATGACCACTCAAGGGACCAAGTAATTGTGGTCTCTGTAGACAGGTGCATGGTCCTTGTACAGAGGTGCTTTAGTACAACTGAAGTGAACATTGAGCCAGCCTACAGTGGTCTCTATAAACAGGTGGTCTTTATATGTGAGTGGTCTTTAAGACAGGTTTCACTGTACCTCCCCACCCCACCACACCTCATCACACCACACCACATCTCACCGGAAATCAAACTTTCAGCAGACTATCACATAGGCGGAGGAATGGTTTGCCAAGTGTGTGTAAGTGTGTGTGGGTGTGGGGGGGGGGGGGGGGGGGTAAGGCCACGACCTATATAACTCATGCTTAATGCTATTGTCGCAATTGCCAATGGCGTGCAACGTTCTACATGTAGATAAATACATATTGCCCAAGGGGGGTGGGTGCATCAGCTGAGTAGAACGTATTGCGAATTCAAAGCATAGACACTCTATATATACTGCGGTTACAGAGTGTCTGGTGAAAGGAGTTACTGTAGAGAAGATAATAGCAAAATCTGACAAATTTTAAACTAATGACCCAATTCACTATTCTTTGCAAAGACCTTGCATAGAATCAATACTCCAACCTACGCATGCAACATGGGATACTAGCATGGCCGTAGGAGTAGGTCCGGTTGGTCCAGTTTTCACTGGACCAATATTTCAGCCAAACTCAGTATTTTATTTTTAAGCACAGAAGCTTTTTACCAGGCTCAGAAATACACATTACCCAAGCAGCTATAATGATGTTTTGTTACAGCTTAGTTTACCTTTATATACCAGAATTGGGAGATTTCTAATCAGTCTGCTAATCCACGACCATTTATTCGATGATTCCGCAGATTGCGCGAGGAATGCGTTCGCTTCGACGCCATTTTTTCATGTAGTCACGTGCGTCAGTACTTCGTGCGACGGTGCTGGAAAATCATTACTGAATCGTTGGATAACCCGCTACTTTCCTCTCCACATCAACCAGATAAATTTACATTCTTAAAGAGGACTTTTGGGCTGACTAAGCCAGTGGAGAAGCCCTTTTTTACCACATTAGTTTAAGAGTGGAAGTTTCTGCAACATACACAGATTTGAGCTGTTTTGTTGGAAAAGAATACAATGCTTTAGTTTATTGGTTTCAATGTGAGTTTAATAGTGTTACTATGCACTTGCATATACACTGAAACATGGCTGGCCTGAGCGAATTATGCAGAGTGAGGTTGGCTCAAGCTGACCGGACCAATCAAAATGGTGCTCCTACGGCCTTGCTAAGAATGCAGGATTGTGTGCTGAACCAGCACTTTTTGAATCAATTAAATTACCGGAAATGAGGGATAAAAAAATTATGGTATGCATGACCAGGGTTCTATCCAGGCACTGAGTGTGGGTGGGGGGAAGGGCAGTGGGGAAGCTTCCACCTCTAAAAATTCTAAATGTAGTACAAATTGCTATTAATAGAGAAAGTTCTGCTGGAATGCTAAAATCAACCTTAAATCATCTAAAATGGCCTCAGATCAAACTCAAACTTTCCCTGACCAAGGGGAAAATACCCTCAGACACCCCCCCCCCTATATACCCTTGTGAAACCGCATGTATCTTCTTACACTACACCAGCACATGCTTACTTTCATAGATGTCTATAGGATACCACATACAATATGTACACATATGCCCCCTTCTGTACTGAGGCTTTACAATTACCCCCCCTCCAGGATCATTACCAAGAAGACACCTGCCACACGTATATTATGTAGGCATGCACACATCAAATTATGCAGTCAAGTCTCGCACGGCAGACATACACTGTAATACTTAAGCTTCCCCTGAGCCCAGAAAATTTTAGTCTTAGATAGAATCCTGATGTCCCATTGGCAAGTATAGCCTTGGAAACTTCAATGGCTCTGTTTGTGCTTTCAATTTGCATGACACATTGTTAAGAATGCCAGCAGCTCAGGGAGTGATCTTTAAAAGTAGGAGTTAATAACAGTTACTGCTTCCCAAAGTATCAAAGCGAACACTTTGGGGCGAGTAAACACTAGCTTGTCACGCGTAACTGGGCGGGCAAAAACATGCAGCAGCTGCTGCGTGACAACTAACCGGGGGATTCACCGACGCCTTCAGCGGCTTCGGTGTGAGGAGGTGACGGACGCTTCTCTGCCATAACCAGAAACCGAGAACGAATAACGCCCAAATAGAGCACTGTTCTGGAACGTTAAGGGAGGGGGCCTGCGCAAATGCGACCAAATTTAACCGTATTAGGATAAAAGTTGTGAGTTTACTTAACCTTGCTTCCGCGCGATGCAGACTTGTTTCCTGGCCGACGTGTGCAAAAATGCTTAAATTTATATTTCCGGCGACCAACACGTGTCAAAGCAAACAAAGTCAGAGCATTCATAGTTTAATCATATCAACATTGCAAAATATAATGATAAACAATAGAATTTTACTGTATATTTCATAGCATCTATTTGCCAGGCTAACCAATTGGTATCAATTCATACCATTCCATGCCATGCCATGCGTGGGTTGAGCCATTTGTCGTAATATATATCATGCCATTTGAATTATGCTAACATCATCGACATCATGAAAGAGCTATGGTGCATATTTTATAAATAATAAGTGAAATTCAATATACATAGTACATGCACACATGCATGCACACACACAACAACTCCCCCGCACACACACACACACACACACACACACACACACACACACACACACACACACACACACACACACACACACACACACACACACACACACACACACACACACACACACACACACACACACACACACACACACACACACACACACACACACACACACACACACACACACACACACACACACACACACACACACAATGTGACATACACACACACACACACACACACACACACACACACACACACACACACACACACACACACACACACACACACACACACACACACACACACACACACACACACACACACATGAACACACATCCTTATATTGTACACATGTACACACGCCATGTATATACCCCAATGCAGTTTATGCATGCAGTAAACCAGGGGGGGTTATGGGCCAAGTGTATATCACCGCATGGTAAGCTGTGCATATTTGCACAAATCGAATTTGAGCATATTAATATCACTGTTTATATCATGTTGGATACATTGAGAGTGTGTGTACATGGAAGACTGATAAGTAATAGGCTAAGCTAAACAATCCAATAGCCAATTACAATGAATGTGACATAATACTTTGCCAATGGGACTCAGTGTAACTCATGGATGGGATCTAATAACATTGTCAAATACACACTACAAGAAAGTTAGGCTCATGGTGCTCCTCCTTCTTTGGCAGCTAGGAGGGTGTCAGTTGTGGCGGTGTTGGCAGTGCTCCTGGTGCCTCTAATGGCCATGACGGCAGAGCGCAACAGGGCAAAGGGTGTGCGGATATGGTACGTATTGTATGGTTACCGTATATGTCAAGAATGTCAGGGGAGTTTTCATGGGAAACACCATACACGGGGAAGACAAATTACGCAATATTTTGGCCAGAGAACGGTTGCCGTCATAAGTACTAAATGTAGACCACGATCCGCTATAAATTTGGGCTCTGGAGCCACGAGGAGTCGACTGGACGTATACGGAAAGGACATTGTACGCAATCATGTCAAGGAACCTTGTTTTCCTGTTTCTTCAGCTTACAGCACTGTGTGCTCTGTCTGGTAAGTAAAATCGTTTGTATTAAGTATAATTTAAGGATATTACAGCATACTTTATCCTTTTAACGATAAAAAATTTATATATCGATAAACTTCAAGACGCTGACCAAGTGTATAAAACGGATATTCGATTATACAATTTATAATGCTTACATAGCAGCATAATACTATTAACTTAATATGATTTGTTCAAAGGCTTATTGAACGTTGTTTACATCGTATGCACAAGTCAATCATTTCGCACATATAATAATCATACGATTTGATGTTTATTTTTATATAATTAATATTATTGCTATGGTCGGATAGGCCAAAATGGGCCTTTGGCCAAGATAAGTTCAGTGGGATAACAGTAATAAAATGAGACAAAGAAATAACCATGCATGAGAAAAAGAAAAGGCCAAATAATGATTATTATGTGCATGGAATTAAATTAAATTGTTGAAATGAATAGTACTGGAATAATTGCAGGGCAAATATAGTGTACATTAAATTTTATATTAGTCTGGGATTAATTTTATATTGTAATTCACAAGTGGCCTTTGTAACAGGTATATAGCTTTTAAATTATATACTAGGACTTGGAATCCATATAATGATATTAATCAATCTGCGTCATGGAAATAGTAAGGCATGTATACATGTGTATGTGCAAATTGGCTTTTAAATTATCAATCAGTGGGACACTTAATCATTGAAAAAGGTGAGCCAAACCCTAAACTGATCTATATTGATCAGTCTAGGTTTGGCTCACCTTTTGGCTCACCCCACATGTAGTTGTAGGATCAAATCTGCATGAGAACATATTATTTATTAATTATAGCAATACTATTGTTTAAATATGAATCGTAGAAACTATAAAAATGGAAGTAATCCGGACTGGATCAAGATGGAGAGACTTACTATAGCTTGTGTGTGTGCATGTGTGCATGTGTGTGTGTGTGTGTGTGTGTGTGTGTGTGTGTGTGTTTGTACATGTGTGTGTGTGTGTGGGTGGGTGTTTGTGTGCATGTCTGTGTGTATGTGTGTGTGTGTGTGTGTGTATGTGTGTGTGTGTGTTTGTGTGCATGTGTGTGTGTGTGTGTGTGTGTGTGTGTGTGTGTGTGTGTGTGTGTGTGTGTGTGTGTGTGTGTGTGTGCATGTGCATGTGTGTATATATGTGTGTATGTGATTGTGTGTGACATACTCTGTACGCATGTGAGAACTTGCAATGTTATTGGATATGAGGTTCAATTTCGTACCATTGTAACAGTTGTGTACACGTGCAGAAATAACATTTGGGAATGTATGCAGAGAGCATATATCAGTGCAGTAATTGCATTTGGGGTGGATTTATATGGCCTTGAAATTGTAGGTGTCACTACTGCTTCAGCTGTTTGGGTTTGGTGGTTATAAATCCTTGACCTTTCTGCTCACTTTTCACAGGATGCCGTGAAACCTGTTTAATAGAAAGACAACAAAAGGACATAATCCTGTGATCTCTATAGACAGGTGGTCCTTATGTAGTGGTGCCTGGGCTATAGCCTGCATGCGGTGATCACAATGGATAGATGGTCCTTCTTATATGATTAGCAGTGGGCTTTAAGACAGGTTTCACTGTACCACAATACTTAATATCAATGAATCATTTGCCTGCACTGGCCCATGTATATGTGTGTGTGTGTGTGTGTGTGTGTGTGTGTGTGTGTGTGTGTGTGTGTGTGTGTGTGTGTGTGTGTGTGTGTGTGTGTGTGTGTGTGTGTGTGTGTGTGTGTGTGTGTGTGTGTGTGTGTGTGTGCATGTATATGTATATTTGCATGTTTTCAAACCCTGTGTGTCAGAGATAATTCATTATAGGATGGTTGATTTAGGTGATTCCTTTATGTATCAGAGTTGCTCGGGTGCTGTTCTGGCTAAAGATCACCATTGCTAAATACAATATTCCCTATGACATTGATTTTAGTCACCCTATATATAAGGCTTGTTTATTACATGAATAATTATTATTATAGATGGCAGCCCATGCTGTCCACAGAGACAGGAGATGTGCTCTTCACTTGAAGACTTAAAGACTCAAGTGCTCTCTCCTGATGACACCTCGGGTAGCTGTACAACTTCCAATGACTGCACCCAAGTCTCGTGTGACCTCATAGTTGTGAGGAGTGGCTTCGATGTACCTTTCTTCTTGAATGTCACTCTTCTTCCTTGTTCCACTCCTTATGCTGTGTATGTGGACATAAGCTCCTCTCTTCTTGGTCCAATTGTGAGTGGAACTTTCACAGATTCTGCAAGATTCAATGTGGTTCTAGGCGGTATGGCTGCAGTGGTTGCCATTACTATCCATCAGCAATGTGACGGATTGACACTTTGGGTAAGTGCATGTGTATTTCCTGTTTCAAATTCAGGAATACAACATGGAGGAGTACATGGCTTCATCATTGAATGATACATTGATAAATACATTGATTTGTGGATGTCATAAGGTGTATTGTATATAAGTTTTCTTACTATCATAGGCGGTTTAACCAGGGGGGCTAGAGGGCCCTGGCCCCCTCACTTTTAGGGAGTAGAACCAAAAAACATTCGTGTATCTAACATTTTATTGTACAAATTCTACATCTAGAACCACCCTCCACCTCCCACTTGGTTGAGTGTTTGTACTACAATATCATTATAATAATGTTAATATTATTTTCAGCAAATACACAGTCGGTCCTAATGTATAATATGGGCATTTATTCAAGGTTATGCCACATGCATCATGCATGCCTACATATCAACCTCTACTGTGGTTATGCAATGTGCATCCAGGACTTGCAAGGTATGGCCTGACTGCACATTGCATATAGAATGTGCAACAGCCCATGGTTTTCAAATTGAGAATCTAAATCGTTACAAGCTGCTCATGCAAATCCCAACAAGTTTAAAGTTAACTTGAAACTTGTTGGGATATGTGCATAGCAAGCTGCTACAACCGCAAGCCAGAGAAGAACAATTTACAAGTTGATCAACCATATTATGGTTGACTAACTTGTAAATTGATCTTCTCTGACTTGCAGTTGTAGCAGCTTGCTATACAATGCATGTGGTGTGCTTGACATGCAGCATGTATTTGTATGACTTGCCAACTTGATGTTGCGTATAATTATATTATGTCAACTCCCGTAGGTTGAAATAACCTCTTCCACCTCGAGAATCGATTTTGTAACACAGGCCAATGTTTCTATGCATTGTTTGGAGTGTCCAACAAAAGAGGATTTGCATTCTTCAACTGAGGACGTAAAAACAACGGTTCTCTCTCCCAACGACACTTCTGGTACCTGTGAAGTTTCTTCCGATTTCACCCAACTGGTCTGCGACCTCATAGTTGTGAGGAGTGGTGTCGATGTACCGTTCTTCTTGAATATTACTCTTCTTCCTTGTTCCACTCCTTATGCTGTGTATGTTGACTTGAGTTCATCTCTTCTCGGTCCAATTGTGAATGGAATTTTTACCGAAACAACAAACTTTGAGATGGTTCTTGGAGGCATGAATGCAGTGACCAGTGTTAGAGTCACACAACAGTGCAATGGAGTAATATTAGCGGTGAGAGATTTGCCATGACCTTATAGGTAATTGCATCCTGCAATCACATCTGCTTGCTTTCCTTCTCATTCAGATAGACATAGTATCCATGAACTCGAGAATTGACTTTGTACTGCCAACAGGAATTTCTATGTATTGTGTGAGTGTACATGCATTCAGACATGTGTATTTAAGTATTATGCATGCGAGCCTTGATATATAAGTCATTGTGCAATGTAACCTATAACACTTGGATTTTAATAATAAATGCCATGTTCTACTGCTTGTTTTTTGTAGATGAATCGTACTAAGACTTGTGAGGTTGACGGCAAAACATACGAACTAGGAGAGGACATACCAAATGAGGATCCATGCAAAACTTGGTATGTACTTTGACATTGTTTCTAACACACACACACACACACACACACACACACACACACACACACACACACACACACACACACACACACACACACACACACACACACACACACACACACACACACACACACACACACACACACACACACACTTGTACTTGTATTACCACTGCCAATTCGCTGGCTATGTGGACCCCATTTAGGGGTTGAGCCATCAGGAAACACCAAGACCAATGGTTCTGCTGGCAACAGCCCCACTGATCCCGGCCCCACGATGACCCCCTAAGTGCAGGAGGGGATACTCATCTGAGGGCTTGCAAGACCCACGAGATGAGAAGAGATGAGGTACAGCCCTGAGTGATGGCATTGATATATCCATCCTGGGCTCTGAGCTGCATGATTCCCCACCTCCAGCTTGGTGACTTTCAGGATATTAGTATATGGCAATACCAGTCACTTGACTGGAATTACACTAACACCTGATGATAAAAGTACCCAAGAGTATTCTGTTTCCAGTGGCGTATGGCTCTCAAGTACGATTAAACTTGGAGTCCTGAGAAAACCAAAACTTTCGCACTTCAGGATGCCCAATCTGCTGGGTACAGTCAGGAACCTTTAGCACTACTAATTAGGCTCTCAGACCAACTGGACACACACACACACACACACACACACATACACAATGTATGTATACACATACACATGCATGATGCATGCATGGTCCTTTCTATATCATTTTAGTGAGTGCACCAAATCAGGACAAGTATGCGATGTGAGTTGCAATGGTATGTTTACGAAAACATGCCTGTAAAGTGGAATCTGGGAATATTAAAGGACAATTGGGACTGCCCCTTTAGTGTTGTACTTTATAAGGAGGTTGTCCTCTTCACATAGAGATATGAAATACACTGGAACTGCAGGAAGGAAGAAAATAGCTGTGTCCTTGGTAGCGATCAAGACTGTCCTCATAATTTTCTGACTGTCCGCCATCGAAGATTTCATTGTATCGTCTATATTATGGCTTAACATGCATGTTTGGATTGGGGTATATACGTGGGGCCGGTGATGCTGGTGCACATGGCTCAGTTATGCACTAGTATAGTTAAATTGCAATACACGGGGTACTATCCCAGCTGCACATGTGCCATTTAGTATTTTCTCCCTGCATCCCCCCCCCCACCACCAACTTGGGAACAGAGTTTGATGAGCAGATGACCTACTGGAGCCACCAAAATAATTCATATTTTAATTTAGTTGATTGAATTTCATTGTGTGTGATTGCATGTGATTGACAGTGAGTGAGAGTGCAGGATACTGGGGGACTTAATAGTATTCTCTAGCTATTGGCCCACCCATGCCAGTTTAATATTATGAAAATATTATTATTTTATTACTGTTATGACTTGAGTAATCATCATTTACATCGCACTAATTTTGGCGATCTTCCCCTTAAAGTACATGACTCTCTTCAGCTAGTCCATCTATATACACTTTGGCTACATGCATATATGGTGCATGTACATTGCTTAGTTTTATTATGCATTGTATTATATTGTAGAGTATTGAAATATAATAATGTAATAGAACTTTGTTCGATGGGTGTTCCATAACAGATCTTCAGTGTCAAAGTTCCAACCTACCCTTCTCAAAAGCGCGAACTATGCATTATGCATCTGCCTGTATGTACATTGACACATACACACCTTAGCTCTATACAATTAAGGCTGCCTTGGGTTATGGGACTCCCATAAACAGTTGGTGTATTATATATATTGTATAAATCCTGCATGAGTAAGACATAACTGTTTCACAGCTTATGATACCATAGCTGCTTTGAGGTACATGCCGCAAATTGTGGAAACGTTAGGCGTATGTATATATACATAATTATTGGTTATCATAGTCACTGGCCGGTGATCTTAGTATCAATTCCATGTACTTTGTAGCAAAAAGGATAAATATTGCTCCTATACCTGGTCCAGAAACTCATGTAGATTAGTCCATCTGAGTGGAGATATGGGGTGATAGGAAAGCCAAGGTATTTAAACCATACTTAAACAGTTATTTCTTGTTTGAAAGAGTTTTAACATAATATGATCGCTGTAGTAGACCTGTATAAGCTGTCGATATATATAAACAAGTTTTAATTTCCTGTAGACTATTGCCTGTGACATACCACTCTGTGAACACGGTCTTCAGCCTGTGACAAAAGAGGGTGAATGTTGTCCAGAATGTGCGTGTGTGGAGAACGGAACTCATTACTGCATCGGAAGCACAATACCAACTGGTGACCCCTGTACTTCCTGGTATGTTTAATATGCAGGCATTATCATGCATTATTCCCTTTATGTAAATCTTGCATGCAGCTCTACTATTAGACCACACTATTATTATGGACTCCAAGTTGACAACTTAGGGCAATGTACTGCATAATATTATATTTGTAAAGCATGTATGCATACTTACACTGTAGTGTGTTTTCTTTTGTTTGTAGTGAGTGTACTGAAGATGGGAAATTATGCCTTGTAAGTGACTTTCACATTCATTGTCAGTCGTAATTTAATTGCCTGTGCAACTTGGGGGATGAAATGTAGTATATACGACATAATATTATCATCAGTCATTTGATTAATAATAAGTATTATAATAACTATGTCTGACTCACTTTACATTTTGTCTCTTAGCCTATGATCAAGGAGACATACAAACATGTATCCACCTTTCTTTTGAATGGTGGCAGATGCCCGCATGTACAGACACATTTATTAATATGCTTAATTAAATTATGCCTATATTGCTTATTAATTAAAATTAGTTTGAATTTACATCAAACTGCAGATTCCGAAGTAGTAAAAAATGCAGGCCTCATTCAATTATTTGGTATCAAACATGTATTCACGATGTGTCTTTCCATACTAGGCTGTTGCGTGCTTTGATCCAGTGTGTGAAAATGGTCTCAAACCTGTTAGAAAAGAAGGAGAATGCTGTCATGAGTGTGGATGTGTGGAGAACGGAACATCTTACTGTATTGGGGACAGCATACCAACAAGTGATCCTTGTATTACCTGGTGAGTCAGTTAATGCACTTCTTCCATTTGATTAGCATCATAGAACATAATAAGTATATAATACTCCCAAGGTACACAACCTGCGCCATGCAGCCACTTTCTAGTATACAGTACAGTGTTGCACATAAGTGAATCACCTGGGAAAAGAAGGCGGACTAGTGATTTGGGCTTATGTAATGGCACTGAAACTTGTAGACAATTGTGTTAGGTTTATGGAGCTGCTCTAGTTCAATATTATTATTTTGCATGAATTCAAAGTTTCAATAGACTAAAACGAAGTGTTTAATTCCTAATACAAGGGCGTAAGTAGCTATGAGGCAGCTTAAGGAGGCACTTGCATGCCTCCTCACTTTTCAGTAACCTCTGTTATTACTATTTAATTGGGGGCTTTCCAGAGGCTGAGTGATCAGATTCACTAAATGCTTAACCATGCAAAGACAAGTCTCCCTACTTAGGATCGATCAAGAGGCATCAAATATGAATCTACATTTCAACCCAAAATAGCTCCTGTTGATGCTTAAAGCTGACGCTCAAAATTTCTTTCCGACTGGGTAGCCATGTTTATGATGTCACGCAAAATTATACCATATAATAATATGTACATGTGTACATACATGTACATAGCCTCTTGCTTCAATCAAGAAAATAGAAAGCCTATACTTTGCACAGCTCTATCCAGTGGGGGGAGCTTCCACCCCAAGCTCTCCTGCTTCCACCCCAAGCTCTCCTGCTTCCACCCCAAGCTCTCCTGCTTCCATCCCAAAAGAATTGTAACTGTGGTGTAAAGTACTTTAGAAAATGCCTTACTTGTGTATCAAAATCAACCCTGAATGGTCTGCCACCTCACCTATATACAGTAGCTTAAAAGTCAATTTTTTACTGAGGGAGCATACCCCCAGTCCCCCTAGGCCTAGTTCTATAGGCCTATAATATCACACACATACATATACCTACACCTACTCACATCACTGTAGTGCATGTGTTTCATAGACATGTATGAGTTTGTTATTGGGTCCTTGCATGCATGATCATTATTCTGAAAGGAACCCTGTTTCACAGATGCAATATGAATGCAACAAAATCACTGGCGGGTCACCCATGGCAGGCATGCTGAAGCTTCCTGGCAAAAGTTAATCTACTTCTTAATATACTAAAGTAATTGTTTAGAAAGAATGCCTCCTCCCTTTAAGATCCTAGTTACACCCTTGTAATGTATAAATTAAATTTAAATCCATGGAATTAAATTCTATGCTCTGGCAATCATAATAGTATGTATCCATACACTTCACATACATCCTCCGATAAACTCATTGAAAGCATTAATTATTTCTTTTTTTCAAATAATAAAACTCAGTGACAACAGATTTAGAGATGCAATAAGACAGTTTTTGTATTTAACATGAATAGCAGCAGTACATACAGCAATTAATTGAGTCAATCGGGAGGGATGCATCCCTCCATCACACATTGGGCAGTGGATGGTGGATAAGCATAAGCATTAAATAAGTTTTAGACTATGCATGCCTGGAATTATATCTATCCCTTTCTTATTCTAGTGAGTGTACTGAATCAGGAGAAGTATGTATTGTAAGTTGCAGCTGTGTATGTGTGTGAAATTCACTGACTGAATGGAACATTTGTGACCAAAAGCATCAATGATTTATATCATAATGATTACAATTAACATAACAATACACTGTATATGATTAATATGTATGTGCAATACTTAATTGTTTTCCTAACTCTCCGGATCCACACAGGCACAGAGCTGCTCTTTGATTGACTGTCCACCATTTACTGAAACTGTGGATACCAGAGTGGAGGGAGAGTGCTGTCCCAACCGCACATGTGTCCCCAAGTGTCCTCCTCCTTGCACAAGGAAACTATGCAAATCTGCCGGAAATCCCCTCTGTTCTCTGTACGTAAGACCACAATCAATAGCACAGAAAGATTGATGTAGTTTATGTGCGTGTATACAATGCAATTTCGTAGTACAGTGAAATCTCTTTAATTAGAACCTTGATTTTCCGGTAAAAAAGTTCTAATTATCCATAAGTTCTAATCAACCAGCCACACATGTACTCCATACATTAGGAACCGTACATTTATCAATGTTTGAATATAGCCAGATATTCTAATTATCATGGTTCTAATTATCGAGATTTTACTGTATATATACAAATGTATGAGCTATTAATACACAGTTTCCACCTCACGTGCACATTCTTGAAGTGTCTATATATAGTAATTACCATGGGTAAGTCCCCTTCCTCCTAATACATTTAGTCCTGGCAGCAGCCCCTGCTTGAATATGACATGTAATGTGACAACATGTAAGGCCTGCTACTATACTGAGGGGCCTCCTCGCTCTCTCCCTACTGGTTGTGAAAAATACAACTGTGCGCGTGTGAAAGATGATGCCAATCGATTCAATAAGTGTCTTAAAAGATTTGGGCGGTGCATTGGGAAGCAGAATCAAATGCAATATGGGAAGGTGCGTATGTATATGTGTACATGTGGATGTGTTTGTGTGTGTATGTGCATGCATACATGTTTGTGTGTGTGTGTGTGTGTGTGTGTGTGTGTGTGTGTGTGTGTGTGTGTGTGTGTGTTTGACAATGTGTGTGTGTGTGTGTGTGTGTGTGTTTTGTATGTGTACACGTGTGTGTGTGCACGTGCGCATCTGTATGTGTGTTCGTGCATGCATGCACACTGTACATATATGTGTATATAGGCATAAATATGCAAGTGGTTAACTCTCAGAAGTACAACATCGTCGATCATGCATGTTTTTATTGTATTGTACTTATTATAATATGCCTATGCCTATATCTCCTCCCAAGCCATCTCGGGACATTATAAGACCCCGCAACTTCAAGTGCTATGGCCACCCTTGCTGAGAAATGAAGACTGAGAATCCCAAAGCGACAATGATTAGAATCAAGTTAATAAGTGATATTACTAGGCTATTGATAATAATTGTAGATCTGTACTCAACATAATAATAGAATAATAATGGCTGATCATGACATGTTGCAGATAATTTTATGCACATTGTCAAATTAAAATGGCGGCAACCCACGACAGGGAAGATTTACAATGTTTCTTTTGGTCTGGTGCCTGGTCGCTTGTAAAGCCTCTTCTAATAGACAAAATCGCGAGTGCAGACCACATCATTGCACGGCATGAGTACGGCAAAGATGGTGTCAGAGAATTATGGGATCATTCTTCTCCTGCTTAGGATCATCTTCAGCGTCAAATCAGGTGAGACATATCTCGACTTGCCAAGTCTATCTCTATAAATGGTCCACAAACTAGTAACTGTTGTAATTTACGTGAAGAAGTTCTTTCTTGTTACAAGGGAATCGAAGCTCCAGCAATTACTTCAAGTTCCATAATTATAACCTGCTATGCCTAAGTACTTCGACTACCATGATTACTGTGAAAGGAGCACGAGGTATAGATCTAACTGAAGTACGTATTTGATGCTTGTAGCTATTATACCTACTACTGTATATATATTATACTAACAGTGGTATGTTACATATTCTTATCCTTTATCCTTAGGCTAGTATATTGTCATAATAGCATCGAATAAGATATATTTTCATGATGCAATCAGTCTAGTATAGATTGATAATAGATGCATGGGCATAAAATGTACCATGACCATTGATTGGTTGGGTACACACAAACAGTTCCCAGTATAACATATTGTATTTTATGTTACAGTGATAGTTATTCGAACTACACACACACACACACACACACACACACACACACACACACACACACACACACACACATACACACACACACACACACACACACTGCTGCTGCTGCTGCATGAGGATTAGAACAATTAGTAACTGCTAGACTAGTAGGCATGATGCATAGTTTAATAGTTACTTTATTGTGAATTTCTGAAAATTTATGGATTTTTAGGGTATGTCATGCTAATTTTATTCTTGTGAAATGCTCATAACAACTTACAATGCATCCATTTGCAGGCTATATTATGTATACATGATTGCTGATGCATGCTCACTGATTTCCCTACAGGCACACCTGATCCTTGCTGTACTGATATGATGGATATATGCTCTTCTTTGGTGAGCACAAAGACTAAAATTCTCTCTTCAGATGACATTTCACCTGTGATATTTCCAATCACTGTATAACTCTCACATGTGACCTCGTTGTGGTAAAAATGACTTCCCTGTTTATTTCCCTCTAAAGGTCACTCTTTTGCCATGTTCTTCTCCTTATGCTGCGGAGTTGAGCCTTCACGCTGCTTGTGATGATGCAGAGGTGATGGTGGTTGATGAAATGTTCAGTGAATCACGAAGATTGAACATAGTACTGTTCGTTGTCGATGCCGTGTTTGTAGTCGACATCTCCCAGGATTGTGATGGGTTTACCCTGAGTGTGAGTAGTGTAATATATTTCTGTATTTTTATGAACACATACATCAACACACGCGTGCCTGTAAAGTTTAACCATAAATGTATACAATAATAATATTATTAACATTCATTCTTTCCTTGCAAATTAGACTCCTGCTGTTAGTATTTGTTCCATGTGTGTGTGTATGTGTGTGTGTGTATGTGTGTGTATGTGTGCATATGCATGTGTGTGTGTTTGTGTGTGTGTGTGTGTGTGTTTGTGTGTGTGTGTGTGT
This sequence comes from Halisarca cf. caerulea, assembly GCA_963170055.1. Lineage (NCBI taxonomy): Eukaryota > Metazoa > Porifera > Demospongiae > Chondrillida > Halisarcidae > Halisarca > Halisarca cf. caerulea. The sequence continues at coordinate 500,977 of CAUJGJ010000114.1, forward strand.
GTGTGTGTTTGTGTGTTTGTGTGTTTGTGTGTGTGTGTGTGTGTGTGTGTGTGTGTGTGTGTGTGTGTGTGTGTGTGTGTGTAAGGGCATATAAAAATCCAATCCCCTTTATAGTACACAGTCGTAATAATTGTGAAATTTTCGCTTTAATTAAATGCAGGTTTCTCTGATGTTACCGGACAATGTGATCAACTTCATCCCCTCATCCAAGATCTCCATGTACTGTGAAGGTGCCGGCTGTGGGGCTACTACTACTACTACACCACAGATAGCAACAACAGCCACATATTCTCTTTCTACTGCTTTAACGGCATTATCAGTAGTACCTGTGCCAATATCAAAATCACAACACACTTCATTCCCTTCTGTCTCTCCAAGCCCTTTACTCTCCTCCACATCAAATGAAATCCAACCGTCATCCGAACCCTGCTGTCCAACTAAGGAAGATATGTGTTCTTCCCTTAAAATCATTGACAGCAAGCTTCTCTCGCTCGACCCTACCTCAGGTGTGTATCAGATTTCTGACAATTGTGATAAATTGACTTGCAGTGTTACCATTACCGGCCAGAAATGGATTTGGTATACCCCTCTCTATTGCCCTGCATCTTCTACCTTGTGCCGCCTCTAAATCTGTTGAGCTGACTGTGAATTCACCTGCTCTTGGTTCAATTGTTAATTCCGTCTTCAGTGAAACCAGAACTGTTGGTGTATCTGTATTCGGTATCAACTCTGTAGCGGTCAGCATTACACAGACATGCAATGGATTGCATTGGCTGTGAGTATAATATTATATTTATTGTAATACTATACCCAGTAAAACCTGCACTGTAAAAAAAGGGGTGTCACAGTGACACCTTTTTGGAGTGTCAAGGTGCTGTGCGAATATGGCACCATGGAGGTGTTATTATGACACCCTGCAGTGCAGCTGGGTGTCAGGGTGGCACCCCAACGTCCTAATCCCAATTCACACCACAATAATAAAATCAAATTAAATTAAACAGATAAAATTTTTACCAGAAACTAAATTTGGGGTTGAAATAGATGGAGATTAAATTATAAATTGTTCAGTTAACATCTTTAAATTGTTTCTTTCTGGTGAAATAAGTGAAAGTAAATTTAAAGATTGTTAATAGTTATCTTGCTATATCTATAGCTGCTTTCTTCATGCATGCATGCATGCACATGACTGCAGGTGCACCATTGAAAGACTTCCTGCATACAAAAAGTATAATTATTTCAAACATAACCAAATATACACAATGCCATGATATGGTACATGCATGCACGGTCATGTATATGCATGGGGCTATATAAAGAAATCTCATGTGCACATGGCATAATGCACGTACATCCATGCACACACACAAGCACATGCACGTGTCACCAGAAAATAAAGAGCCTGCAGCACATGTGAATCGAGTGCCATTTAGTACCTATATATATGTAATTTTATAAGTATTATTGCGTAATAATTATATGTACTGGATCATTTCAGTGTTACAGAAGCGAACGATTATGTACAACAAAACCATGCAGTGCAAGTGATGCGTCTATTATACTTTTAGCCACATATGCGGAGCTTGCTACACTTCAAAATAGATGCAAACAATTACTACTTTGCACCATCATTTGTCCCGTCATTAATCACTGTGCCAGTATTGTTTTACAATGGCTGTGATTTTAAGCGAAGTGCTATGCTGCTTTACTGCATGTGTTCAAGGCATGCACTTCCCTGACATGCACACACACACACACATGCACACACACACACACACACACACACACACACACACACACACACACACACACACACACACACACACACACACACACACATGTGCACACACACACACACACTTTTTCAGTCCAAATGGTTTAATGCATCATCTTGCAGCCCGTACCAAAGTCAACAAGAGTGATACAAAGTGGGCAAACCTACAATAGATGAAAATACCATGTTACTTCACATGTTGACAATATATGAACAAAAATGAAAAGAATGAACAATGTCTGTGGTGATTTCTGGAAATCCATCCATGCACTCTTCATACAATAAAGTACAACTATGCATGCATGCATGGAGTACTATAATAGTGCATTGGAAGAAGATGACAGGAATTCAACACAAGGTATAGCATATACATGTTCTAAATAGCATACTTGCTTCATTATTCACTCTGCCCTTCCTTCAAAGTCTGTCCAGATTTATGTATATACGCATAACATCTCATACAGCATGTGGCCTGCTGGCATGTATCCACCATTGGAGTACTATTTTGGAGGAAAGGACATAAATTCATTGAAAACAAGGTATAAAGTGCATGCCTCATCAAACATACTTGTTTTGTCATTAATCCATTTCTTTCTCTTGTGCTTTCAGACTGTGTGTAGATCTAATGAAGTACACAGATAACATCCCATGCATACACTAAGTTAGGCTTCAAATTTAAAACAAAACGAAAAAGATGCATTAATTGCCATTAAAAATATGCATGGGATACTCTAGAATTTAAGTGGCAGACTTTGCAGTTGTAACAGCTTTTTCCTTTTTCTTCAGATATATTCAATCAGGTTGTAATCAGGTGTATTGCACACTTCTGCAGGCATAATACCATATAATATATACACTCAGGAAATACACTGAAAATATAGTTGAGCTTGCTCACATGCATGGTTCTGTGGTTTGCGTTCTTCTTGTTCTTCAGGATTCGTGGATAGATTAGAGACAAAATCCAGCTTCCCTATAGTTGACATCACGAAAATTGATGGCAGCTTGAAAAAAATCTGCTGAAATGCAAGCAAGAACACAGTTAGAAACATGGAACATACCGTATTCTCTCTAAAAATTCGTCAGGGTCTGTGCATGGAAAAATTCGTCAGTCAATTAGAATAGAGTAGAAAAGGCAGTAGAATTCAGGCCTGACGAAAATATAGAATATTTTGACGAATTTTTAGAATTATGACGAATATTTGAAGCGGTATTGGCTCGATCCTGCTTGCCGAAAAAATGGCTACGTTTCAGCTTACTGTTTCAACCGCTGTTCGCGGATATCACGTCTACAAGGATGTTTGGTTTCCAGAACTTGCTGAAACCTTCCATTGTCAACAAGATACCAACAATAAACATGATAGGTACGCTGTCTCCGTGTTTGTGAGCGCTGACGCCCTTGAAACTGTTGGCCATCTTCCGCGGGATATTTCGAAGGTGTGCTTTTATTTTTTACAACACGACGGCTCTATTCACGGGGAAGTAACTGGCAGAAGGAGTCTCTGCACCACTTGAGCCATTGCCCGAACCATCCATTGCTGAGCTATGCACACGAGGTATAAATAAGGAACAAAAGAATCGTCTCAAAAGGAATCAAAAGAATAGATTTCCAAGCCACGGGGCAGAGGGGACGAAATAATATTAGTGCATCTTCCGGAGATGACGAAAATTAGAGTCACGTGACGAAAATTAGAATAAAGGAAGTTCGTCAGGGTTAGAATAGAAAGGTACACGGAAAATTTGCCTGACGAATAATAGGGGTGTCGAATTTTTAGAGAGAATACGGTATATATTTACTTCCTACATGCATGAATGTTCTTTCTTCAATTTGCAATTATTAACTTGACCTCAGTCTCTCTTGATTAGAACAGAAATTAGCCTAGAAGTTTTTTAAGACACAAACTAATCTATCTTTAACTATACTATACCCAAAATGGTTAGTATGGTTATATGTAGTGGTGAAGATAAAAGTAACCATGCATGCATGATCAAAGCTATATAGCAGTACATTACAGTTAATTTAAAACATTGTCAATAATAATGTTATAAACACAGTGGAAAAGAGTGACTCACAATGACTTTGCTATACACAATCTATTGTGCTAACCATGCAGCTATACAATCAAAGGTTATATATAGTACTATGGTATAATTGCATCCTTTCAAATGTCGCTCATGCAACACGACCGATTACATCAAGATGTTACCATCATGGTATCTCCTGGATTATTCTTTAAATGGTGAGTCCTGCAGCCAGGTCCAAGTTTCAGCTTAGTGAATACCTCATGCATGTCCCCTTCAAGGTTAGTCCTGAGTCTTTTTCTTTAATCAAGCCTTGAAACTAGGTACTTTCTATTTTGCAGACCGTCCGCGTGTGCATGCGGACCGTGGATAGATACTAGCATAGTCCATAGACCCTCTATATGCATGGACCAGAGGTGTAGGGTCGAGTATCTATGCATAGACCCTAACTAGCTGGGCGTATAGTTGACAAATTGTCGTTTGGAGCTATAGAAGCGAGATTATAGTCTGATCTATGGTCTGACGGCTACGCTGGCCACGCCAACCTAGTGCCAGACTAAACCGTAGGCTGTTTGCAATTGCATTAGGGCAGCAATTCACTCGGAGATAGAGCTCGCACAGCTCTGCTGTTGAATTAAAACTGTTACTGTTCCTATTGTGTGTGAAACACTAACACGCAGAGAATGATTTTTTAGTTGTTTCATTGAGAACTCTGGTTTAAGGTGAATGGTGGCCTTTAGAAAAGCCATTTTTGGTTTAAGGCATCAGAGCTGTTATGTTTTAGACATTTTGGGTATCCAAAAGTCCGCATTTTAGAGTGCGAATCATTGTTCTTATCTTTTTTATGGGTCCGCGTCCGCGCGGACGGTCTGCAAAATAGAAAGTACCTTGAAACTACGGTACCAATCACTTAAAAGGTGCTAAATCGTATCGTTTACACGCTGACGATACGTTTCGAAAATGCTACGTTTAGTACAAAGACTTCAGAATGTTTCTTACTTGAATAGAGGAACTTATATTATGGATAGATCTAGTCTTTTCTTGTCTTTGTCGAGAGAAACAACTAATGTAAGTTCCAAAAAACATTGCGCTGAACTGTGCGTATAATATTGCTATATATAGAAGCAGTACGCAGACTACCTGATCAATGCTTGCAAAGAATTGTTTCTATTTCTTCATATCCTAGTCGATCATGACAGTGGTGAGTGTCTGCTACAATTTTGGATCCATTTCATTGAACTCCGCATTGGTGGAAAGTAGTTTTCTCGCGCGCGTTGCACCACAATTTTGATTAATTTTTATGCATAACTTGGTCATACTTCGACCAATCAAAAAACGGTTACCACCATTAGATTCGCCGTACTGAATTTCATCTAAAACAGTATTTTCGGATGATTCCGACGGCAAAGAATTTTTCATTGTGACCCCTACATAATGGCACACTAGATATATACACAAACACAAAAATGATACTCTGCAAACTGTATACACATACTTACCATTAGGAGTGGCTTCCATAAAACATTGTGCTACCCGGCTAGTATCATGAACTGACTGAGGCAGAGTGTCTATGGTGAAAGAGTAGGGTATCAATGTAACCGTGCGGTACATGGCAATCAATAGAGAGCACACATGGATTTGAGTCACAAAGAATACAGAAAAGACAGGCAATTTCGTGAAGCTGGTAATTATGGTAATCGTCGTATACTTTTTTAACCCAGCAGCAGATTGGTTGAAGTATGTCTAAATAATAATATCAATCAATCAATCAAAAAGTAAAGGAGACTAGAATAGACCCAGATTGTAACAATACCCTCATTATCTTCAGCTGTTCTGGCAACTGACTAAAAGTCCCTACTTCCACCTTAGTGACAATATCTAAAGCTACTTCTTCGCTGACCTTGAAAGGCGAGATACTATAGCTCTTCTTCCTACTCGTAGGACGGTTCCACCCACAATGCTAAACTGCAATAATTGCATCCTTTCAAAATGCCGCCCAGCTTCCTTTGATTGGCCATCGCGGCAGAGCGGTACTGAGCATGCGCAGCAAACGTATAACCTTCACTGTACATGCACATGAACAAGGATTGAGCTACACAAGAGGACTTTATTGGTAATACCGTGTTTTTCTTTGCAGATGAGTCACGATTGTTTGCCGTACAAAGGAATATTTCGGGGACAATGCATATTTTGAACAGCCTGTTACGTGTTATGGTTTTTCGGTGGCAATGTGTCAGTAGCTGACGTCGTGGCAGTTGTCATGGTATCTCCATGGATACCTGACGCAAGTCGGTAATTTAAGAATCTGATATTAAACTATAGTGTCATGGTATCTCCATGGATACCTGACGCAAGCTAGTGAATAATTTTAGATATTAAAATATCTAGTACGGGCGCTGGATCATTTCAGCGGAAATTGACTATATTATGCTAGCCTTTCAAGTGGTTCAGCGTGCTGTTTCAGTACGGGCGCGAGTGCCTGGAGCACTAAGTCTTTCGTGTTCAATTATGGCACATCCTTATAGTACAAAGCCTCCTAAACTGCCCTCTAGAAAGTTGGTGTTCGGTGGTCCAGATCCGCTGCTCTCGACTTTCTCTGGTTTAGCTAAGTCAGCGAAGACGTCGAAGAAGCTTCTGGAGTGGTTCCCTGCAATCAGCGTAGGCAAAGATTTGTTTGAAATAAAGTAAGTTGAAATAAAGTTTTCTGGGTGCCACTTACAGTAGCCTCTGGCTAAAGGTTCCCCAGGTTAAATAAGAATACCCTATACCCTATACCCTAAGTGTTGTATAATTTCATTTGTGGCAGGTCATAATAGAAATGGAAGTTATACAGTCATGTTCGCCGAAAATCGTTTTTTTCAGCCAGATATGTTCCATGGCTTGTAGCCTATCTTTATGCAAAGTTTGAGAACCTAGCTTGCGAACTTTCTGGGGGAAGTTATGAGCCTGCATGAGGTGTATATGCATGTAGAGTTAGTCTGGCCATAGATACTAGCTCAAACCCCATTGCTGACCCAACTTCTTGACCCTATATTTTCGACCCAATTCTCATATAGAGTATAGTATCTGTAGTCGGCCACCAGTTATTACCGTATGCTGAATGTTTCGGATTGAAGCAGCATGAAGCTGCACCCCCTCTAAATTGCACTCTTTGTAAGGCATGTCTGGTGTCTTTGTTAGATGGGGAGGAGTGTGTGATGAACTGGAGGACCTGTCTAGTGCACAATTAAAGACTTATGCTTCTGTATTTTTTCCCGAAGATACCTTTGTCGGAAAAAGACCAGTTCCATTCTTCGTGAGTGTTATTGTAATGATGTAATTCTTGCCGAACCTGTTGCTATATATGCCTGTGCATGCATACAGACACACACATTTCACACACACACACACACACACACACACACACACACACACACACACACACACACACACACACACACACACACACATGCACACACACACAAAATACAGTTTGTCATTTGGCTTTCCTGCATGGCTTGGACAGACATATTAATATGGCACTGCTGCAAATTTAACACATTTTGTAAACCATCATTGCTTTGGTTCTGCACATTTCAGGACTTTTACCTTGGCGTTCTTGAGGAGGAGCAGCTTGAGGCGGATGATGCTCAATTGAAGTCCTGTACCTTAGCATACTTCGGGTTGAAACAAATAGTCGTCTCCATAGGTATGTCAGGTGACTTTGTCAATGACAAAGTGAAAAGGTTGATGAAAGATTTGATTATGGCACCCTTGTATCCAAATTGGGAATTATTTGAAGAAAGGTGAAGACTTGATGAGTACAGAGCATCGTAGTATGGTCACATATGATAATCCCTTTTCAAGTTTTCTCTTACTCTTTCAAACAGCCTTGCAGTGTCTTATTCAACTACAACCCTCCCTAACCAAGAATTAGCCCTTCAAGTTCAAGGTGATGTGTCATGGACTCTCCCGAATGTAAGGGAGACGATGGCTATAAGTTTCCCTGCATGTATACCAATGTATAGAATATTGTATGCCACCTACATATCCCTACCTTAGTCCTGTATGGCTATATCCCGCAGACATTGTCATTTGTTTAAATTTAGGCTTCCCACGCATGCACTGGTTATTATATATGCCATGGTATATCCATGCAAAACGACCCATTATGAGATTCCGACTTTTTTTACCTAAGTTGCTGTCAAATTACTCTTTGTTCATTGTTCTTCCACTCTCTACTTAAGGTGGCAATACACCCTGAACCGTAATACTATATAGCACCTCAGATATTTTACTTATTACATCTATGCAGTTAAGGTACTATAAGGGAGTTACTGATGCAGCATTATGGAAGCGCATGGATGGCACCCAACTGCTCATAGGAGAGGTTTGCAGGAGTTATGCATTGCAATGTTTTGTTACGGAAACATTATTTTGAATTTTTCTTTTAGATAATCCAATATTGATGTACTAACCGTATCCTGGGGTAAATTGACATCCTGGAGTGTATATATATAATTATACAAGCCCCATGCACGCAGGGCATACAGTATATATAGAACCTCTCGTCCAAAGCTAATAACTTTTTTTAACTTAAAAGGTATTATATTATGCTTTATCCCAATAGTGTTCATATTTATATCTACAATTAACTTAGGGAAAAGATGATTCCAGGGACTGTGGACTTCCTCAAGTCCTTATGGCTATGCTTGTACAGTGTGCAAAGAGTGCATGCACTGAGCCAGTAATTTGGGGGTTCGTTTTGGATCCCGATAAGGTATATACCTATATATGTGTATAAATTTAACATGCATTCTTGAATGTGAATGTATCCCCTCTCGTCCTACAGTACACTATTATCAAACTTGAAGTTATTGGCGAGCAGATAGTGGTGAAGGAACATCCTCCCAATTATCACAAGAATCAGTTTGTCAACTTTCTACCCCTGATGGGTCTTAGCGAATGTGAGTACAGTACCTCTGTATAACCAACTATAAGTCCAAAAGTATCCATTATAGAGATTTTTCTCTGTATACCGTATAGCGGGTATTTTTCAGGGGGTAAAAGTTTTGTGGTTTTCGTGGTTGAGATTCACCCTACGAAAATTTTACCGATGAATTATTCAAGCCACGTGGCCTTCGTCTTTTGCGCGGTCTTTGTTCATTGGTCTTCTTATAGTAAGACTAATATATTGATAGCTATGTCTTTGTTTCATTTCGATATTTTAAGAAAGAAAAAGGCAGTCCACAGCTATCAATTAAATCCTCATGAATCTGTAGCGAAGAAGGCGATACCATCTTCGTCCATTGCAGCAGCCAATGTAGAAGTACGCTCCGTAATAACGGCCACAACAAACAGTTGAAAGAGAGCCCCATATGGAAAGTACACCCCCGAACAGAAGGCTATGATTGGTAAGAGTGCTTCTGAGAATGGCCATGCAATTCCGAAATCTCTGGTGATAGCCTCGTGCCATAGCATCAACTTCGAAGAAATCCGCCATTTTTACTTATACCGTATGGTCGACCCCACGAATTTTTTTTCCCACAAACTAGCTAAAATTTTGAGATGCACTAAAATTTTACCCCCCGAAAAATACCCGCTATACGGTATTTTGCTGTAAGAGTTGGTATATAGAGATTAAGTGACATCTTAATTGTTACATTTTTTTGTGCAGATACTGCTAAGAAGTACTGTACTGTTGGTGAGCTACAGATATAATTTGTTGTCATATTTTCTTGTGAACTCATGTAGACAATTTATTGCCAACTATTATTTGGAAATGTTGGAATTATTCTTATTCTTCTAAAATTATTATGAATGCTAATAATATTCAAAAACCCTTTGGGTATGGCCATATTAATTCTGTTTCCGTCATATGTACGTATACTTGATTTCACATATTACCGTATTCTCTCTAAAAATTCGTCACACCTAATGCAGCAAAAAATGCGTCTTTCTATTAGAATAGAATAGGATTTCCCTAAATTGTTTACCCTGAAGTAAACAGAATTTTTAGACGAAAATTAGAATATGACGAAACTTTAGAAGCTATTCTCGAATCCTATAATTCCAGCTTTTAGTGATGGGTGGTACGCTACTTTTGACCCTCTTGCGTACTTGGACAAACAAAAATCCACAAAGAAAGCCAAAATAAGCACAAGCGGTGTGAATTTCCTTCTTCAAAGACAAAGAAAATATCACAATTGTTCATCTTAGACTCTGTACAAGAACAAAATCCACCCGTTGCAGGAGATCATCGCGAGCTCTCGTGATGATAGAGTACTGCGAGGAGATGACGAAATATTAGATCACTTCCAGTACCTGACGAAAATTTGAGTTGCATGACGGAAATTAGAATGGCAGCAAATTCGACAGGTTTAGAATACAAATAAACCAAAGATTTAGACCTGACGAAAATTAGAATGACGAATTTTTAGAGAGAATGCTATATATTATATTAATTGGGTATTATATTTCTTTTTAATTTTATAATAATTGTGGATCTGTGTGTATACGTATGTATTATTAATATTTATATGAAAACAATGAAAGTGTCAACTTCTATATGCATGGTACAATACATAAATGAAAAATGTTATCACTATAATGATAATATAGTTAAGTAAACAGCATGCAGCTATATGGAGTGGTAAACAGAGTCATGAAATGCACGGATGAAAAACATTGATATCTAAGCTTTCTCTAAACTATCGATTAACGTACAAACAGAAATGGGAAGTTTCTTTTGTGAGGGCTTCATGCCATAAATATACTCTAAAAATAGCAGGAGGGGAGTGAAGTGCAGTGGATAAGATATATTAAAGATGAAGTATGAGGTAAAACAACAGTGTATAGCTGTTGCTAATGAAGGCATTTCTATTACATTGTTTTTCTCGATGATGACCTTGATGTCTGTGAGAGAATCGGTGTCAACACCGAAAGCAGCGATGAATGGTGCCGGACAGTCCACTCCTTCCAGTGACTTGTCTATGTCAATGGACTCACCCTGCAGCACAAGTACAAAATGGATGCTCTCTATCACAGCTTGACTGTAGAGAGTATATATCTGGAATATCCTACAATGCTTTTGACTTGCCCCCCAAATATTCTTCAAGGCTAAATTCCCCCTCCCCCTTAACGTATTTCTGAAAGAAACCCTGACTTGCATGTATATGCTCGTCACACTGTCATAATATAGACCGACAATAAATATAATTGTCCTGCAGTCGCACCTTAAATGTTGTAAGCAATGACATTCTTCCCAGTCCACCCTTTCTTTGCAGCAAAGCTGTCAGCAAAAGTAAACTATATGTAGTTCGACGATCTGCCAATGGGAGAAACATGGAACAAGCATGCATGACACGTTTATAGTGTGGCACCATCACATGCATTGCTAATTGCACTTGCTTATGAATTATAAATATACTTATACTGACCAGCACTTTCCTCATCACTCCGTCTGGCATTGTACTGTTTAAAGAGTCCATTCACGGCCTTCCTACCATCTTGTGCTGCATAGCGCAACACCCTTTCCTCAGTATCATGCCATTTTGCAGTAACTGCGGCCTTGTCATTGCCTAGTATCCGGCATAACTCACTCAGTATCTATAGGAATATATTGTAACATGCATGTTTTATTGTCTCAGTGAATGCAGTTGCAAACGATAATGCAATAAAATTAATAATATTATGTATGCATGCATGCAGTACGTATTCTCACAAGTTTGGGCTCTTTTAGACAGGGGAACTTTTCAAGAATCACTGCCACTGTGGGACTTTCCTGCAAAATCCACTTAGTGCGCTGGGCTGCAGTCTCCTCCAGCAAGGTAGCCATGCCAACTTCTGTCCATTTATGTGAATAGTACACCTTCTGCAAATGCTTGCAGTGTTCATTGTATTCTTCTATATCTGAGAGACTAAGTGTTGGCTCTTCTTTTATTGATGCCTCAACCTTTCGCTTCTTGTCAGGAACAGTGCCGTCTGGGTCAATAGTGATTCCCGCTTTCTCAGACCTTGACGGTCGCCGCAAGTTTTTGAACTTTTGGCACAGCTTTCTCTTCCATGAATCCTGCAATGGATATAAAACTATTAAGAATAACATGTAATACAAAATTTAATAATAATTTTGAGTGGCATTCTATTAGCTGCAATCATGCAATAATATAACTTACGTAGCCACTTCCAATGCTATCTTTGAGAATGGGGTGTCTCTCTACAAGCCTCTTGCAGATGATGTTGTAGTTGGTGGGTGTTGGATACATTGTGTGCACCAACATTGCAGTGGCCAAAGAATTAATGATGTCATCTCTTGCTTTACTGTTTAGTATTCCCTTTGTGAGGGATGCTGTTGTTTCCACAGAAAAACGTGAAGGAATAGCTAGCTTTACTGCCCAGTCTGCCGCTGGTACTTCACATTTCACATGACTGCATGGTATAATGTGCAAATACAATTAATAACTATAAACATGCATATTCCATGAACCCATAACTAAGCACTCAAGTGTAAAAAGTGATGATAATTTGTATACTTACAGGAAGGAGCTGTTCGATGACACTTCCTGAGCAGCTCCTTTATAACTCCCACTTGGAGGGCTGGGCATGTCCAAATTGATAAGTACAGGGGGATCAGACTTGTGTACTTGTGGTTCTTTGTTTGCAGTTTGAACATCAGTGGAGGTAGCCTATATTATATATAATGATAAGTTTGCAATGATGAATGAATATAATCATTGCTATATAGATATATACATAGTTTATTAGTGTGTAGGTTTAACAAAACAGTGGCTTGATTGTAGGCCATACAGCAGAATACCTTGCGTTGAACAAAAAGTATATGAGCAATTAATGCATGGCTCACTTCCGCTGCAGTTGTTATAATAGTATAGCTGTCTCCAAGCAGATGTCTGGATAGTTTTGGAGAGTCCTGTCAAGTTAACTGTCTTGGTGCAGCTGGGTTATTAGTCTCAGTGCAACTATTTTTTTTATTATATAGACGGGTCAATATAATCCATATAATAGTCCATTTAATGAAAAATAGGGCGGATCGGTCTGGGACCGAGACTACTGCATGCCGGGGTTATATGGTGTCCCAGCGCACCAAGTTCCACGGTGTGGTAGTTCGCATCCATCATAAAATTCTCTCAAATTTAAAATTACATGTATGTATAATGAAAACTCACTGGCGATGTCCCATTCAGAGCCATTTGCACGGCTTTCTTCATCTTCACACGGTCGCACAACTTTGGTGCGATCTCCTTCAGGTTTTCATCGTCCAGTGCAATGAAAGTCTCCCCATCAACATCATGACTGGTAATTTCATCCATAACAGCCTCAGAGATTGCTGGAAATTGGTCCTTTACAAATTTGCAAACATCTTCTGGCGAGTAAGTTAGGCGAAAGGACGCCATAGTCGGCCGGTGAAGCACTTTCGCAAGCTCCGCAAATGCTCATTGACAAACACCTGCACTATAGCGTGCGTGACCATCTGTACGGCGTGACCTGAAATTGGAGGTGCATATGGCCTGATCTCTGACCTGATCATGCATCCACGAATGTGGCAACCCAGGCTTACTTCCCCTATTACACTTACCTCGTTTGGGTCTGTTATAATTTATACTGCTTTTCGCAATGTTCGATCCTCGGGGGGGTTAGGCAGAACAGAACTGTGGTAACAGTTGTCCATGGCAGAGCTGCCCCGATTTATATGCCCCTACTGTAGTGATGAGGACTACATTGCTCCTTCCCAGTGTCTTCTTTTGACTCATGTTCGGCTAGTTCATTCATTGGATCCCAATTTTAGCATTCAATGCAACAAGGATGGCTGCTCAAGACGCTTTAAAAACTTTCGAACATATCAGAACCATTGCGCCATGCATGACCGCAATTTGTCCACGCTTGGGAACGAAGAAAGCTGTACAGACACGTACCCAACTGATCCGGGCTCTGAACACGCGCTTGTGACACCCTCAGATGCACATAATCCTCCCCCAACATTACCTAGCTCTTCAGAAATGAAGCCATACATTGCCAAGTGGATCCTGAAAACCAGTGAGACCAGGAGTCTCACTAGAGTTGCTACCCTTGGGATTGTACATGACGTTAGTGATCTTGTGGAATTCATTACTCAAGCTCTTAAACAGCAGACTCAGCATGTATTGGGTACTAGTGGTGTAGAGCAAACAACCATCTCTGCCATAGATGAAGTGTTTAGCAACTGTGTTACAAAGCCATTTGAGGATCTAAAATCCTTCCACCAGCACCTACAGTATTTTCGCAACAACTTTCGCTTAATTGTGAGTTATATTATTAGTCCGTGCATTCAGTAATGCCTGTGCACACATGCAGGGATGTACTGAGTAAAAAATGCAATGTAGGAACCTCGAAGAATTGTCTTAAAAGAAACAACTACACAGAGACTCAGTGGCAGAAAGAGAAAAGTTGTAGTAAACAAGACAGAACTGATGTATGTTCCCATTCTGGAAACATTGCAGGCTCAGCTCAACAATGCTACAGTATTGCAGGAGGTTTGTCTGCATGCATGCAATGATCCTTAAGAAATGCATGCATGGATATATTATTACATTAATGTAGATCACCGATGGTCACAAGGATATACCAGCATTCCTTAGTGATTACTGTGATGGTCAGCAATTCCATAAACACCCACTCCTGAACTCTAGGACTCCATGTTTTCAAATTATTCTCTATTACGATGAATTGGAAATCTGCAACCCCTTAGGCTCCAGACGCAAAAAACACAAAGTTGGTAAGCATGATTATGACAGTAAAATTAATATAATACTTGGTGCACATATTATGGAAGAGACTCAGTAAAGAAATGTAAAAGAATGTGAAAATGGAATGACGTGTATATTAATCCCCTCCTGTAAATAAATATATACTTTTTTATAATGCAGGCGCATTCTATTACATGCTGGGGAATGTACGGCCAGAGCTGAGATCTAAGATTAGTGGTATTCAACTACTTCTGCTTGTAAAGTACACATCTGTAGCAGAATTTGGCATTGACCGGATGCTTCAACCGTTAGTCGAGGATCTACATAAGCTTGAATCTGTGAGTTTGGTGAATTATGTATATACATGCATGCATGCTTAAATTTTGCTTACAAAAATACCATACAGGTAATATGCATGCATACCTGCAGGATGGGGGTGTACCATTTATTGTGGATGGTCAGCAACGCCACTTTCATGGGATTGTGACTGTCGTGTGTGCTGACAATCCTGCCAGCGCGTGTCTCGGAGGATTCAAGGAGAGTGCATCTGCTTTTAGATACTGCAGACACTGCACTGGGACTGGGCAGGACATACAATCAAAGGTCACTGTCCACTATAATTTTGAAAAATTATCTTAGACTAATATTATCTCTGTTATATAGTTTATTGAGTCCCAGTTTCATCTCCGATCAACTGTCCAACACTCACATCAGTGTGACATCCTGGAAAGACAGGATTTGTCTATGGCCGATCATCAACACTATTCAACAGCATTTGGAGTCAACCGAAGAGCGTTACTTGATACCCTTCACTATTTTGATGTCTCTTCTGGGGTACTCATCCCCGATATAATGCACGACATTCTTGAAGGTGTTCTTCCACTAGAACTGAAGCTCATGCTTAAGGTATATTGTA
>CAUJGJ010000114.1:538900-548900 GCA_963170055.1 Halisarca cf. caerulea
CAATTTTGTACAACAGGCCAACATCTCCATGCACTGCTTGAAATGCCCAACAAAAGACAATTTGCAGTCTTCAGTTGAGGACATAAAAATGAAGGTTCTTTCTCCCGTTGGCAATTCTAGCACCTGTGAAGTTTCTTCAGATTTTACCCAACTGATCTGCGACATCATAGTTGTGAGGAATGGTAACGATGTACCTTTCTTTTTGAACATCACTCTTTTTCCTTGCTCTTCTCCTTATACTGTGTACATGAACTTGAGCTCATCTCTTCTCGGTCCATTTGTGCATGACTTATTCAATGGAACTTGGAGTATTGGTGCAGTTAATACAGGTAACAATGCACGTGCTCATGCTGGCGTTACCGAGCAGTGTGAAGCAATAATACTAGAGGTGAGATATTTGCTACCAATTTGTGCCTGTCTATCTCCCATTGTATTTTTACTTGCTTGCTTACCTTTCCACTCAGGTTTATATAGAATTCGACACAAAAATCTCCCTTGTACCACCAACAGCAATTCCCAAGTTGTGTGAGTGTATACATACATACAGACAATGTTTAGTATGCTAAGGCATGATATAAGTCTCCTACCAGTGCATTCAACCTAAAACTTGGATATAAGTTATGGAATAATAAGTCACGGATGAAATTTATGTATAATAATAATTATTATTACTTGTCTCTAGCACATTCAATACGTTATATTTACAGTGATAATCTAACTATATTTGGGAAGTTTGATATCCACTAGGTTCCACTCTAGCGAAGTGAAAATCAATGTACATTTGTTTTCATGTAGATGAATCATACTAAGATTTGCGAAGTTGATGGCCAAACATACCAAATAGGAGAGAACATACCAAATGAGGATCCTTGCAAAATTTGGTAGGTGGATTTACACTGACATAGTTTTGCACACACACACACACACATGCACACACACACACACACACACACACACACACACACACACACACACACACACACACACACACACACATACACACACACACACACACACACACACACACACACACACACACACACACACACACAACACACACACACACATACATATACACATTCATGCAGGAATACACGCACACACGAACGCACACACACACACACACACACACACACACACACACACACACACACACACACACACATACACACATACACACACATACACACACACACACACACACACACACACACACACACACACACACACACACACACACACAAACACAAACACACACACACACACACAAACACACACACACACATGCATATACACATTCATGCAGGAATACACGCACACACGAACGCACACACACACACACACACACACACACACACACACACACACACACACACACACACACACACACACACACACATACACACACACACACATACACACACACACACAAACACACACACACACGTGCAGGAGCAAACACACACACACACACACACACACACACACACACACACACACACACACACGTGCAGGAACAAACACACACACACACACACACACACACACACACACACACACACACACACACACACACACACACACACACACATGTATGCAAACACACATACACACAGGCAAGCACAAATACACACACATATGCATGCACACACGCGCGCACACACACACATAACTTAAAACTATACTACACACAAATGCACGCAGGAATGCACGCATGCATGCACACACATGCACGAACAAACACACACACACACACACACACACACACACACACACACACACACACACACACACACACACAACCACATGCACATACACACACATACACATACACGCACACATGAAGCACATGCTCCTTTACACACACACACATGCAGCACGCACGCATGCATGCACACACAAGCACACACACACACACACACAAGCACACACACACACACACATACACACACACACACACACACACACACATACACACACACACACACACAGAGAGAGAGGGTGGGACAGAGACACACACACATGCTTAAGTATGTACAATGAAATCTCCAATAGTGGACTATCTCTCTCAATTAAGGACACAGTATAGTTAACCTCACTTAATTTTGAAAGGACAAAACCTTTGGTCCTAATACAATTCCTACAATACATTTTGAACCCGTCAAAGAGGAAAACCCCTCTACAAAGAACTAATCCAATCAGCTGGATTTGTACCATCTCCAAAGTGTCTTTCATTCAGAGGTTCCACTGTACATTTACATCAATGCCATACGACAGCAATATACTGGTAGTATTGATTAGAATAATACTATTATTGACTACGGGAGTATACTCATATTGTATAGATATAGTACAAAACAAAATGGCAGTCAAAGGATTTGACCTTATGTAATAATTCTAAATTATACATGTACATAGTATACAATAATACATGTACATAGTATACAATAATGCATATACATAGTAATATGTACAATAATGCATGTACATAGTATACAATATTGAGTCGCATGCACTATTATATGTATGTGTTACATGTGCTGTGTTTAGTGCAATATGTATTCCCTCCATCATGTTCTATAGTGAGTGCACAAAATCAGGACAAGAATGCACTGTGAGTTGGAATTAATGGCATGCACACACAACCTCATGCATGTACTGTACTGTGTATATGCTATGGCATAGTACATTTGAGCATGCGTTGTATATGCCTAGCATTAATTATGAGTTGGGTCCTCTTCACACGTCAATGTCCATATATGGTAGTCAGCAGTACAAAATTTTGTTTAGGGCATGTGAGGAGGATACGTGGGTGTTCCGTATGTCATGCAATCTCCTTGTTCGAATCTCCACTCTGCCCTCCTTCAAGACTTCCAAAAATAGCACGAGAGCTATATTAAATGATATACAATGGAACACTGAATATTATATAGGAACTGTGTTATAGCCAGCACTATATGTTCTATTACTGTATACAACACTGACATGGAACTAAGCTTTGTTATAGACAGAAATTCGTTATTACCGTGTTTGCTATATATAAGTGTGCTCTCCTGTACTTATACTTGACTCATACCTTAGCTTTTGCACATACATGGGTACCTAAGGGACACCCAACAGTAGGGATTTTGTGTGGAAAATTTTAATGTACATAATTTACATAATAATATATTCATTGGTTATCGGAGTCACTGGTGATTTTAGTATCCATATTTTGTGTCTGAGCACAAAAAGCATACTACAGTAGAATCAATCCACTTAACGCGAAACCCAAGGGACGGATGAAAGTGTTCTTTTATCAGAATAAATTTCATATAATCAGAACAATATTGTGAATACTTAGTCTAGGGGTATTGAAGGGGGCATTTGCTGCCTTCATGTTGACCAAGATTTCGTGTTATAAACAAGTTTGTGTTATAACAGTGTTCCACTGTATCATGATATTATATATTTGCTGTTAATAATAACAATAATTGTTACCATACTAAGTATTTTGTAAACTCATATATACACAGGCACAGAGCTGCTCTTTGATTGACTGTCCCCCACATACTGAAGCTGTGGATACCAGAGTGGAGGGAGAGTGCTGTCCCAATCGCACATGTGTCCTGAAGTGTCCTCCTCCTTGTACAAGGAAACTATGCAAATCCGGAGGAAATGCCTTATGCTCTCTGTACGTAAGATTCAAATTCAGTGAAATCTCTCAAATCTGCCAAAACTGTCAGTATTATGTCGGATTAGCGGGGTTGGCAGATTAACGAGGTTTAAACACATGCAGTACATGCATTATTATTTGGTTTCAGAAACTAGGGCGGATTAGTGGGGGTGGTGTGTTATAGGGGTGGGGGTGGGGGGAGGGGGGCATTAGAGAGGTTTCACTACATATAGTATAAAAGATTAATATATCTCATTGTATCATGTATACATATATAAATATATATATATTATATATATATATTATATATATATTATATATATATATTATATATATATTATATATACATATTATATATATATAATATATATATATATATATATACAATACTGTTTCTAGCCTATGACACAACCATGTCAACTGTATAAGACTTAAATATCCAGCTCCTGCTCACATTTTTGGTGGTATCCATGTATATTAATTGGAATATGATTGTGGAATCATGCATGGTGTTGTCCTCCATGAAAGATATTACCATATATTATTAATGCATACTCCCTTCCATACTCGCATGTACACAGTGTACGGAGTTGTGCTCGTAAAGACAGTTACTTACTATTATATGATACACATAATATGCTAACTGCATGGAAGTATCTGGCTTATTTCTGCAGACATTCCTTATTTACCTTATACTTCTATATTATAGAACATTTTATCTACTGATGTGTATTGTTTGTTATCACTGAATTAGATGTGTTTTGTTCACTGATGTACTATATTGTTTGTGCGCACTAATTATTGCTTTTGTGGTAGATAAAATGCTCTTCCTCCTTATACATTTAGTCCTGGCAGCAGTCCCTGCTTGAATATGACATGTAATGTGACGACATGTAAGGCCTGCTACTATTCTGAGGGGCCTCCTCGCTCTCTCCCTACTGGTTGCGAAAAATACAACTGTGAGGCAGTGAAAGATGATGCTAATCGTCTCAACAAGTGTCTTAAAAGATTTGGACGGTGCATCAGAGAGCAGGATAAAACCCAGTATGGGAAGGTGAGTATGAACTTTGTGTGTGTGTGCGTGCATGTGTGTGTGTGTGTGTGTGTGTGTGTGTGTGTGTGTGTGTGTGTGTGTGTGTGTGTGTGTGTACACGTGTGTCTGTGCTCACACATACATGCATGCATGTGTAGGTCACGTGTGTGGCTGTACAGAAGTGACTCACCCTCATGTGTATTATATTTCACTTCACTTGATGTGTACTTACCTAAATGCCTATATCTCCTCCCAAGCCATCTCAGGACATTATAAGACCACGCAATTTCAAGTGCTACAGCTACCCTTGCTAGGAAGGGAAGACGGAGAATCACAAGGAAATTATAGTAATTAGTACTGATTAGAATCAAGTTGACAAGTAGGCCGTAGTAGCATATACAGTAGTACTCTTATCTGTGAACTGTTCACAGTGTGCTTGATTATAATA
Organism: Halisarca cf. caerulea; assembly: GCA_963170055.1. NCBI lineage: Eukaryota > Metazoa > Porifera > Demospongiae > Chondrillida > Halisarcidae > Halisarca > Halisarca cf. caerulea. Next base: position 544,037 of record CAUJGJ010000114.1, read on the forward strand.
GTAATTAATTCTGGATACAATCATCGTGCATTGATTTCACATACGCATGATTGGTGTACACAAATGTGCATCGATCTATGTATGGCACTTTTGTCTTTATGCATTACAATGTTCGGTACATACATATGATATTCCAGCCTTGCATGTGCTGAATTCGAAGGGCAGATTTAATACAATGTATTATGATACATATAAATGCATATAAATTTTTTTTATGGCCATGCAATTATTATACCAAAATGGCAGCCCGACAGCGAAGCGCTACAATGGCGCGTTCTCAGTCTGGTGCCGGGTCGCTTGTAAAGCTACTGCCTGCTACGATAGTCTAAATCGAGTGCAGACCTGACCATTGAGTGGAGTATATACGGCGAAGATGATATCAGAGAATTTGACGACCATTCTTCTCCTGTTGGGGACAATCTTCAGTGTGGCATCGGGTGAGATAGATAAGCCGATCTAGAACTGCCCAAATCTTTCTGTGAAGTCCTCAACGCTATAGTTAGTGCAATGTGGTTTGTTTGCGTCTTAGGTAGAGCTCCAGCTACTACTACACCCTCTATATACCTGCTACCACGATTCTGAAAGGAGCTGTATAGGCAGATTAGGTCTAAGTGTATACAGACTCTGTATTCTGTGTTTGAAGCAAATTGAATATACTGTATAAACCGGCATACTGACAGTGAATAATGGGACACATTCTTCTCCTTGGCTTGGTCTGGCAATCGGAGTCAGGTGCTCTGTACAAGGCCAGGGTCTCAGGTTGACTATTTCAGAATTTGACCAGTAACATGATAAAACACAAGTACTCACAGGCCATCATTCTAAGGTAAATGAAAGGGTGCAAAACCATGGGACCATTTTTGATTTGACACAAACAGTTCGCAACATTATGTACCATGTAGAACAAAACTGAGTCTTCTCCGTGCAAATGGATTCTGTACATAGACTGCATGGATCAGCTACCTTCTATCTCACTAGCCTTACATCTGACATTGCACGTATTGGATTAATGTAAACAGGAACCTGTGCACGGGGCTTTAGTTTCAGTGAATGTGGTGATTATGGTACTGTTGCCTGGTACGTATATGATATCTTCAGCCACATTTCTGCAACTCGATCAGAGTGTGTTTGTATCAAAATGAATATTGTTGAAGTAATTTTAGGTCAAATGATTCGGAAATACATTCATTATTTGTCTAGTTCAAGCAGTATCTATGTCTCCTTGCTATAAACTGTGCCAATCTATTAAACTGTAAGCCTTGCAGACTCTTGTTGATGTGGTACCCTGGTCCAATTCCTAATTAGATCTTATACTCGATCTGATTCCTTAATTCAATTGCCAAAGCACTTCTTTGGCCTTGGTTGGCTACTGCATTTTCAATATCAACTGTATGGCTGTTTACATTAGGAATCACCATAAATCCCCACATATAGCAGGTTCTGCCTATACACACTGGTTGGATGTGATCGGGTCCAACCAGCAAGATTCATGACCAACCACCTCTAACCTGCCAGATGTCTGAAAATTTGAAATGATCACAGTAATGAAATCTTTTTTCCATATTATAGTACCTAGCTTTTTGTGATTGAAACACTTCATTAGCCTCGTGTTTAGTCTTATTAACTTGAAAAAGCCTTTGCTGATGTTTTTGGTTGGAAGTTGGTCTTCAAACATGTAAACATGTGTTAGCTATGAATTGATTGACCTGATTACCACCTTGGCTTGCAGAACCCGATATGTGCACACAGACTTTGGTATGCAAACAAATATTATTGTATTATTTGTTTGCATACCAAAGGACATGATATATACATATGCACACACAAACACACACACACACACACACACACACACACACACACACACACACACACACACACACACACACACACACACACTACTTAGAACAAATGCAGCTACATGCATCATGATAATATTATATACTTCTATTTTGTACATGCCGAACTTACCATGATTGTTTGCTATATAAAATTAATAACAAATTGTGAGCATATGTCATGATCATTATATTGCTACTAATAATTATTATAGTATAATGCAGTACTATTTCATATCATACTCATAATTTATTTAATTATATTCCCGATATCGCTATAATATGTTTGGTTATATACTGTCTATGCTCACTGATTACCCTACAGGCACACCTGATCCTTGTTGTACCAATATGGTGGATATGTGCTCTTCTCTGCAAAACGTGAAGGCCAAAATTGTCTCTTCAGATGACATTTCAGGCAGCTGTGATATTTCTGATGACTGTACAACCCTCACATGTGACCTCGTTGTGGTGAAAAATGACTTCCCTGTGAATTTCACTCTAAAGCTCACTCTTCTGCCATGTTCTTCTCCATACGCTGTGGAGTTGAGCCTTCACGCGGTTTGTGATGATGCAGAGGTGTTGGTGATTGATGAAATGTTCAATGAATCAAGAAGAGTGAACGTAGTACTGTTTGTTGTCGATGCCGTGTTTGCAGTTGACATTTCCCAAGATTGTGATGGACTTACCTTGAGTGTGAGCAGTGTATTGCATTTCTGTCTATAGGTCTATACCTGTTACACAGACATCGACATCACCACACTATACGCATTGAAACCCGCAAATCTTCACACTCATACTAAAATAGTACTATTGGTCTTGCGAATGAGACTCATGATAATATTAAGCCCATGTGTATGTGCTTGCATGGTCTTGTGACTTCCCCTATTTTTGGCACACAATCATGATAAGCATTAGGGGAAATCTTCGCTTTAAATGCAGGTTTCCCTGATGTTACCGGACAATGTGATCAACTTCATCCCCTCATCCAAGATCTCCATGTACTGTGAAGGTGCCAGCTGTATGGCTACTTCTGCTGCAACGCAGGTAGCACCAACAGCCACATATTCTCCTTCTACTGCTTCAAGCACCATGCCTGTAGTGCACTCACGTACACCCTGTTGCTCCACTGAAGAAGAAATGTGCTCGTCTCTGGAGTCCATAAAAGCACACTGGCAAGATATCACATTGACTTCAAGTGCACTTTCTGGTAGCTGTAATGTATCCGCAAACTGCACAGGCCTTGAATGTCAATTGCAAACTGGTATTGCTGACTTTGGCGTATCTTTCTACTTAACCTTTGCTCTTCGGCCTTGTGCGATTCCTTATGCTGTGGAAATAAAAGCATTCTCACCGCTTTTTGGTCCTATCTTTGCGGGCATTTTTAGTGAATCAAGAAACATGAACATATCCTTTCTCACAGTCAGTGCCATCGTTGTAGGGATCAAGCAACAGTGCAATGGACTGGTCCTGTCTGTGAGTATTGCTAAATCATACCATGCACGCACTTGCTTGAATTTGTCTAGTATAATATGCAATACTGAAAATTAGTATGTACAGTGGAACCATAGACCATAGACACTCTATCACCGTTACATAGTATAGAGTGTCTATGGTTGAACCTCCAAACACAAGAGACACCTTAGGACTGCTCTTAGGCTATCTGTTTTTGTGAGGAGGTTGTCCTCTTTGGGAGGTTCAAAATGTATAAAAGTATAGTGAGGAATTACTTTGGAACCCCAAGGTGTGTCCTTTGTGGAGAGGTTTATTGTACTTTGTCCATATTAGGGAGAGTTCACTATTGGAAGTCCACTGTCCTTCCCCATCTAGCCTACACTACTAATGGTCTAGTTAACCTGTTTCGGACAGTGCATGCTCTAAACATCATTTTATTAGGTATCACACACATGCATATGCATGCATGAACACACACACACACACACACACACACACACACACACACACACACACACACACACACACACACACACACACACACACACACACACACACACACACATTGGCTATAATATTTAGATGTTACCTGTATGTATTGCATACTGTTTGTAATGTTATGTTTTTATCCATCTCAGTTTTCAGCAGTGATCAGCAACATAAGGGTTGATTTAATTCCTTTAGTGGAAATCCCCATGTTCTGTAGTAGTCGACAATCATGTGAAACACATGCACCTACTCCCAGTACTTCGACGGCATTGTCAGCAATATCTGTGCCAATATCAAAATTGCCAATGTCTCCCATGCCTTCTGTCCCTCCAAATCCTTCACTCTCCTCCACATCAGTGGAAACAATGGAACTCAAGCCATCATCCGAACCCTGCTGTCCAACTAAGGAAGATATGTGTTCTTCGCTTAAAACCATAGCCAGCAATTTTCCCTCTCTTGAAGCTACCTCGGATGTGTGTCAAATTTCTGATGATTGTGATAAATTGACTTGCAGTGCTACAGTTACCCTAAGTGGATTTAATATACCCTTGTCCATTGTCCTCCGTCTTTTGCCTTGTGCCGACTCTAAATCTGTACAGCTCACTGTGAGTTCACTTATTCTTGGTTCACTTGTTGATTCCGTCTTCAGCGAAACCAGAACTGTTGGTGTATCTGTATTCGGTATCAACTCCGTAGACGTAGAAGTCAGCATTACTCAGACGTGCAATGGATTGGATTTTGCTGTGAGTATGCATTATAAGACTATAATCAGTGAAACCTGTCGAATTTCATCCTCTGTAAATCGGGCGCACTGTCCATTGGGAGCCAGGTATTCTTATCGGTCCCAAATGCCACCATAAAGTATTGGAATGCACTTATCTTTTCTGGTCACCATTCTAAGGGCGATCATTGCAAAATTTTAAAATTTCCTTGGTCCCTATAGGAAGGCCAGTTTAGAGGTTTTACAGTATGAATGTGCATGATACCATTATGCGTAATCCTTAAGGCTACTTTTTCAAAGCATTCATATTATAATATCATAATTATATTACCACTTTAAGCTATTAGTAATCAGATAATAT
>CAUJGJ010000114.1:553900-568900 GCA_963170055.1 Halisarca cf. caerulea
ATACGGTACAGGAAAACTAAGGGGCAGTGGTGTAGCAGTGACAGCGTGGACAAATAACTTGATATGTGCAGGCGTTAGTAGAATCAAAGTTTAGGAGAAATCTTTTCCATAGAATGTCGATTATGAAGCGCTTAATTGAAGTGTATGATAGAGCAATATTTATAGGTGGGAGAGTGTTCCAGAGTTTGACCACTCGATTAAAGTAGAAATGTCTGGCAGGGGAGGTGCGTCTGTAGTGATATTGAAGTCTACGATGATGTCCACTACGGGTGTTTGTAGATGTAAAGGATATAAATTCGGGTACTAGGCTGATGTTGTCCGGAGGATTTTTCATGCATTTGATAAGAAAGAGAAGGTCCTGTAAGTCATACCAATACATTAAGGGAAGGAGGTTGAGTTGAATAAGACGAGATTTATAATCAGATGTGTAGTCATGAAGAATAAATTTAGTAGATCGCTTCTGGACAGTTTCAAGCATGATTATATCTTTGAGTAACCTTGGTCTCCATAGTTGTGAACAATATGTTAATTTCGATCTGACAAGGGTGACATACAGGTTACGTTTAGTTACAATGGAGGTGGATTGCATGTGGAATGTTCGTCGTATGAGATTTAGGGACCCATACGCTTTTGAGCAGATGGTCTTATAGTGGTTGTGAAAGGATAGGTTGGATGTGATAGTTATTCCTAAGTCGTGGATAGACTGTTGTTCGGGGATTGGCTGATGTTCAATAACATATGGAGAGGTGATGGAGGGGGTGGAAATAGAGGAGTATCTCATGTAAGAGCATTTGTTAAGGTTAAGTGATATCTTCCAGGTTTTGCACCATTCAGTGACTGCGTTTAAATCATGTTGTAGATCAATAGTATTGGACTGGGAGACGTCCAGGAAGAATTACCTGACGAACCGTTGCATGCCTGAGTTTAGAGTGTCTATGCCTGAATATTTCAGTTCTAATTTCAATCAAAATGCACTTATTCCTGTATAAGGTATAGTATTATAACTTTAGCAAGTCGTTTCTCCTGCTCCAATTAATTTTCCCATGTTGCCAATTAATTTCCCCTTATCCCCAAATGAGCTTTGGTCAGTTTCTTGTCACGGCTGTATCCATTTCAATTGACAGCTGACAATTTAATGTCCTTCGTTGTGTGATACTTTGTGTGTACAGTAGTACCCCTTTTGAGAGACCACTCTCGTGAAAGACCCCCCCTATTGTATGACCAGCTTCACTGGTCACTAATGTATGTAGTAGCCTTGCGAGCCAGACCCTACCGCCGCTGTTCCCTCTTACGAAGGGCGGGTTTAGTAAGAAGGAATAGTGGCGGTAGGGTCTGGCTCGCAAGTATGTATGTAGCACATCCCAAAATAAGTATGTGTAGTGGAGTATAATGAGAGCTTAACATCCACTCAACTGTGGAGTGCATGTGCATATGGACTCATTCCATTTGTGCAGGAAACCAGAGTCTACTGCTACTTTCTACTGAGAAGAGGTGCAATTTGCCTTGTGTTTGTCATGTACATTGTGATTGTCAGCAGACGTCTGATCTGACCCCCACGTCCTGTCATTGATGATGGTAGCCATCTCGAGGATTACGACACGCACCTTTTACTACAACACCTCGTGGGAGAGATCCGGAGCATGGAAGCCCATCTCGAGTCCTCTGGACTCCTCCCACCAGAAAATGCCCCCCCCCCCCCCCCCCCCCCCCCCCAATGCAGTCCAGCAGCCCATATGCAGTGCAGGCTGACAGTCGTCAGCATACACAATCTAGCATTCCACATTCAGTTCATGGTAGCAGCCCATTTGCAGCACATAGGGACAGTCCACATGCAGTGCAGACGAAGAGTGGGCAAGTGAGGAATGTACAACTAGAACAGGAGAATCGTCAGTGGTTCGGTGGGGGTATATAAGCAGGATGGTGGAGTCGGTTTTAATGTTAGTGTGTGTGTGTGTGTTTGTGTGTGTGTGTGTGTGTGTGTGTGTGTGTGTGTGTGTGTGTGTACATGTGTGTGTGTGCTTTTATGCATACGTACATACTTGCCTGCATGTATGCGAGTGCACATGTATGTTTTTTTCGAGTGGGTGAGTGCATGTTTGTGTGAATGTGTATGTAAGTGTATGTTTTATGTACAAAGCCACGTACGATTTGCAGATCATTCCTGAGAGCACTGGAAAAAGTCCATTTGCAAACTTCAACGCTGGTACCATCTCTGCCCCACAGCCAGACAACAGGGGCATTCAGCCTTCCTATTCTGCCCTACATTCAGACACTGAAGCAGATGAAACTGTGGATAGTAGCTTCGTGGTGGAAACTTCATTTGTGAAGACTTCTTTTGTAAGTGAAGAAAGTCATAAGGATAATGTACGTGATGTTTTTGAGACAGAGGGTGAGCCTGATACCAAAGAAGTTGTATTGAGTGCTGGGACAGAGAAGCTGAATGAGGATGGCTTTGCAAGTGAAGGAAGGATTAAGAAGATGTGTGTGTGTGTGTGTGTGTGTGTGTGTGTGTGTGTGTGTGTGTGTGTGTGTGTGTGTTTGCGTGTGTGTGTGTGTGTGTGTGTGTGTGTGTTCATGCACACGTGCATGTGTTTTATGCACATATGCATATGACATTGTGCAGCCTTGTGCCTTTGACTACTTCACAAGGCAGCATATAATCATTTTGTATGGGTGGCCTGTGTGCATGTGTGTGTGTGTGTGTGTGTGTGTGTGTGTGTGTGTGTGTGTGTGTGTGTGTGTGTGTGTGTGTGCATGTGTGTGTGTGTGTGTGTGTGTGTGTGTGTGTGTGTGTGTGTGTGTGTGTGTGTGCATGTGTGTGTGTGTGTGTGTGTGTGTAGCAGATATACATTAATTTCTTCAATTCTGATAGCATTTATTATATAATGTAATTATAATACAGAATTTTTGTCTATAAAGTTCATTGAATTACGTGAGAAAGTGTATTGATTTATGACTATTGTATATACTTATGACAGTCACTGTACATGTAAATCTATTGTAAATGTTAAATGTGCAATTTTAGTGGATATCAAATAGTGTTGCCACGATAGTTGCGATACACAATGTATTGCGATATGTTCTCTAAACAAAACAATATACCAAAGCCTATTTCATGTCGTGATACAGTTCCCATGATTGTACATATCTCCAGTAGGCTGTCCTGCTGTGCCTGCAATACTAGTGCCTTTCACCTTTTATAACAAGCATATTATTGTGGCTTCATAGTCCCTACACCTCATGCCCACAGTTAATCACTCAGTCAATCAGAATAAGTTTATTAATTGAGCACAATACACACAAGGTGTACTTGAATGCTCAGAAATCTTACACATTGAAAGGTATTTTATACAGAGTTCTGGGTGATGTGATTGCATACAAATGCAATTGGCTTACACTTTAACAAGTAAATAATTAATATTCCTTCTTGATAACCCTTACTTTACCTATTTTGTAATGCAATGATATTTAGATGTATTGTAATACAAGTCTATATATAATATAATATATAGTATCGTGACTCACTTTTAGCAGTGTCGTGACAACACTGATATCAACCTTACTTACCATCTCATCCAAGTTTTTTGTCACCTATCTCCATTTCTTTTATCATCTTTACTGTATGCTATGTTGAATTATTAAGGATACCAACGTTACGCATACCTATAGGAGTGCTGGTGCATTATAATGTATCTGTACTTGAGACTGCAAACTATATAGCATGCTTACGTCTTCTACACACACCACATACTTAATGGTCATCTTCTTTCAAATTGCCTGACATGTCTGTTCATCTTTATAGCCTGAGACACACCTGAAGAAAGAGCAGTTCTTCAGATGCTATACTCTAGTCCAAGCTGTTTGAAGAAGTCATTGACTGCTATCACTCATTGATATTGTCAGAATTATTATATTCAATTCAATTCAATTCAATTGAATTATATACTCTCAGAAATTTGTTTGTGAGTAACAAGCTGTACCAATAATTATATTAATATTATACTAAATTAAATACAGTTCACTATAATATTACAGGGTCCTATCCACTAGGATTAAGGGGAAGCATACAGTGATTGTCTGTCACGGAAGACATGATTGTTGCAGTGATGAAAAGATGCGCGGATATGCATGTAAACGGGTGTATACAGTAGAGGTTACTGTGTATAACTATATATAGAGAGTCTGAGGGTATATGGGTAGGAAAAAACTGAGGGTTTAGGTTGTTTAAGGTTGCATCTGATCATGAGGCCTTTTGGCCCCTTCAAGGTGAACTGGCATTCAAGTAGGACCTTCTCTATTATGATAGTGAATTTGCACTTCAATTGGTCCAGGAACTTTTCGGGATAAAACCTGGAGATTTTGGGGGTGGAAGCTCCCCCCCCCCCCCCCCCCCCTCCCCACTGGATAGAACCGTGATATGATAGTATAATATAAATATAATTATACAGGTTTTATATTATAAGGAGAGAAATGGGTTTGACCTCAGTGAGAGGCTTGCAAATGGTCAACCCAACTCGAGGGAGAATTTTTATTGAGTGGGCCTTACACAAGGTTAAGAAAGATGTGGCTCCAGGGAAGGATGAGGTCATCCTGGAGATGATGTTGGCAGAAGGGCTGTTTGGCGTGTAGTCCGCACTCTTAGAGATCTGTTGGGATTATGGTATAATGGCATCCTCAGCATGGAGGGAGAGTCTATAGTTGTACCAGTCCCAAAGAAACAGTATGCACTTGCAGTTTATTAATAAGTTGATACATTTCAAGCAATATATCTAGCTGACCTCAGTGGATTGGATTAGGTTGGATTGGATTGGATTAATCTTATTTAGACTGCACCCACTTAGCCATGCATTGGCTACCTTTCAGGGGGGCCAGTAATCAAGTACAGAATGAACAAACAAACAAACATGCTACATTGTTAGTTGTTTTTATAAGTGTTAAATGCTCAATCATGCAATGTTCAGTTCTTTTGGTGACTGTAGTGGGCATTCTTCACTCTTCTCTCTTGGTGGTGGCAGGGGGTGCAGAGAAAAAGGCCAGAAACACCATCACTGGGATTGGACCTTAGTCCATCCCAAAAATTAGCTCTGCAGTCACATCAGTAGCTCACTAAGCCACCAGCACTCCCCAGTGATGAGCAAAGTGTACGTTGTGCACCATAGTGAATGCGATAGGCTATCTTCAGTTATATACAGAGGAAGAGCAAGTTGGATTTCAAAAGCAGAGGGGATGTAGAGACCAGATCTTGTCACTTGTGTTGATAGGTAAAATGGCAAGAGGAGCAGGAGGGATTGATGTTTGTGACTTTCATTGACTTTAAAATTTCCAAAACATATGATGAAGTTGAAAGGGTGAAAATGTAGGGTGTCTAGGGTAGATGGGTGTCAGTGGGAGATATCTTTGGTTTTTGAAAGCCCTCTACCAGGGCAACTCATGTAGAGTGAAAGTGATGATAATAATAGTGAGTGAAGACTTTGTGATGAACACTGGCATGATCATGAGAAAGGATGTGCCCTTTCTCCTTTGCTCTTTTCTTTGTACAGTTTGGTGACTAAGTTGCATGCATGATGGAAAATGTGGTATACAGTGACTGTGTAGTGTAGATAACACTGCGTTGGTGTCATCTGACGAAGATGTTGGGGAGTAACATGTTTACTGTTTGAGAGCCGAGGGTGCATAAGCCTGAGGATTGAGGTTAGTAAACATGACATTGTTGCTCCACAAGAAAGCTATGTGGTAATTATAATTTGTCTCCTTTTAAACACTTCAAAAGACAGCTGCTCTGCTATAGCTGCTGTACATTGCAAAAGTTGTTATTGCAACCTTTTGTGTGTTAATTGACCAATAATGATTGCTATGACAAACTGGGCACTTGGTAAATACTGTCCTGACTGCAGGACAGGTATCCCAAATGCTACTCAGCGTGGCGTCATTGATGTACGCAGGTATGTTATGGCAGAATCTAGCCATAACACGGGCGCTTTGCGGGTTTCACGGTATGAATTTCATTTACTCAGAATTGCGTGGGTTGGTCATGTGCCAGCAACGTGAATCAGCTTAGGAAGCTACGCGGCTAGCAAGTAAAAACACTCGACCCAACCCAACTTTACACAGCACGCTTCGTTGTCAAACTTCTAAATGTTAGTTTTTGGTTATAAAGCTTTCTTTGGAAGGCTTGCAAAGAAATGAGCGACGGTTTGCGTACAAACTCAGTGTAGATCTTGGAAGGGTAAATCCGACGTTGAGAGAAGTTTACAATCTTTCAACTCCTTCGTTTAGAACCACGGGGCTACGTAAGAACGTATGCTGAAGGTTTGATAGAATAGTGAACGAAGATCGTGGATAGTAGACAAAACCTTTGTTTGCCTTTCTCTGTGTCTGTTGTTCAGCAGCAAAAGCCGAGGCTACAAGCAACCTTCCAGAGGGAGAATATTCACAAAAGGAGCGTGCTGAGTAAAACTTGACTAGATCTAGAGTATTTGCCTCAAAAACCGAAGATAATAATGGCCTTGCGTTAATTATATTGTAACTTCCGTTAACTTCCGTCTCGTGACATCATGTGACTTTGGCCTTGAGAAGAGCCTTCTTCATGGGGCAAATTTCTTCGCAAAAGGCGGAGATCTAGATGGCGGTCCATAACTGCAGGAATTTGAGGGGTGATTTCTAAGAGGTAAAGCTAAATTTTCACCGCGTATACTTTTGATTGCTTGTTCCATTCAAGTTATGTCTCACTATTTCTTGTCTTGGTCTGGCTTGAAAATCACAAAATGCTGCACATAACAGTCGAGGAAGAGAATTTCAAATGTATACGCGGTGAAAATTTAGATATTAATCTTAAGATTATTTTGAACCCACTTTAAAGTTTAAAAGCCACCATTTAGATCTCCGCCTTTTCCACTGAAACTGTTTTCGGACGTTGTGGCAAACGCTCAATTGTACAACTACCGAATTGAATATAGCAAGAAAAGAGGTATTGCTACAAAGTAGGAATGTTAGAAATATTATGTATGACGTTTTGTACACATTTTATAAAGTATCTACGAAGAAAATAGGGGTGCAATTACGGTCATCTTAGCGGCGGCCATTTTGACTTTGCCATAAAATCGGACATAACATACCTGCGTATGACATCATCGAGAGATATAATATATTTTATTGTAACTGAGCACTAAGTTATTCAAGAATCAACCACAGGATGGATTCCACAGCTGAGATCAAGGACGTCAGACATTGTAAATATGATTATTATGCAAAATCCCCCTTAATATATATGTAGAGTGCATGTTTCCAATCCCTGTTTTCCAGTATCTATGGACAGGCATATAGTGTGTTATTCTTTCTAATTATTTTGTCAGCGCTAGTCTGTTGTGTATTAAAGCCACGCGTATGGTATTCTGTCGTCACTTGTGTGTATTGTCACACTGTTTGCAATTCAGTCTCTGAGTAGTTTCTGTGTATTAGTCTGAGAGCAAGCATTGAAATAAGGTCGTGTGCGTAGCAATGCCCAGCAAGGAGTGGCATTCAGTCGCTGTTATAGTAGCATTTTTGCTTTTGTCGCTTATCGTGTTTGCCTGCTGCCAGTCCGGTAGTGGAGATTTCAAGTATATTAGCAGAGCGAATTCTCCAGTGTGTCACCTTCAGTCATTTGACTGGAAGACTATCTGTGATGAAGACGCTGACTGCCCAACTCGTCAGGAGAGTGGCCTAACGACTGGTCACTTCATGATTGGAGATCTGTCTAGACCCGATTCGATCAAAAAGGAAGCTGCTAGAGTAGAGAAGTGTTACTCTTACTGCATGCGCACGGTGAGCCACCAGCTTAGAGCTACTTGTGATGCATATTGTGCGGAATAATTATATGTCTCTAATATAGGCTTATGCTGCACTGTGGACTTTTATTATTCATTCTTACATGTCGAAGGACAGATACAGTTCAGATGCATATGCATATAATATTATGTTGTGTAATGTTTAAGGTTTTTTCCCGCCATATCCTGCATGCATATAATAATTGCTTGATCATGAAAATTGGGCGGCATATATCTCACAGATGTATAAATGGTTTATATAGAATTGAAACTGATTTTAGTGGACCCAAGGGTATTATGCTCAAAAATACATTGTATTATACATTTGGAATTATACAGTGGGCAGATTACATATGAATTCACAGTGCCATATATTCATAGATTGAACAATTAATTAATTCACTGTTTAATTTATTTGTCATTATGATAATTCATAATGCAATTGTGATGCTGTTTTTGCTTGCTTTTTTAATTCTACGTAATACATATAGTATCCTCCAACAAATGTTCAAAAGTTGGCAGCAATCAGGAATAATCCCTTCACCATGGATATCTCATCATTCAGCTGTAGGGAATCACTCAATGTGAGTTTAATTAACCTGAATATTTTGGCTAATGGTATACTGTATATCTGCAGCACTTCTTTGTATAGTACATACAGGAATATACATGCATGGCCACACTACTTGCTTAGATGATTAGTATCATTTTTATCATATTGACTTCCCCTCGCTATATATGACTTGTTGCATACAAGGCCTCTTGTTATTAGCTTTAATATGCAATACAGTGGAATCTCCGAATAAAGGACACTTTGGGACGGTCATTTTGTCCTTTGTAAGGAGATTGTCCTTTATTGAGAAGTCCAAAATGTATTAGAACTATAGGGAGAAAATATTTTGGGACCTCCAGCTGTGTCCTTTGTAGAGAGATTGTCCTTATTTCAGAGCGTCCACTATCGGAGATTCCACTGTAATAACTCTTCTCTGTAATCACTTATTAGTAGTCACTGTGATAAAATTCGTCCCGCCGGTACCTGTGCAGCGCCATTTGATGTACTCATCTATACTTTTAGATAACCTGTATTCACATTTCACAGGCATCACTATGTTTGTCAGCATGTTTGCATCACATCAAAGATCAGCTACAGTTTACCCAACATGCCAATGTCCCCAGTGGAAGTTGTACTCAGTTATGTGCACCGAATGTAAGTTACCCTAATACAAGTACTACACTTTTGGTAAAAATTACAGAGTGCCTAGGCTTGTCTGTATAGAATGTTAATTGCACATTGATGTGCAAAGATGTGTCTATAAGGACCACCTATACTGTATCATAATAGAAATTGGCAATGTGGTCTCTGTAGGCATGCAGGTAGTCCTTAACAGTGCTACATTGACGAATTTCTCATTTGTGGTTGTGTGTGTGTGTGTGTGTGTGTGTGTGTGTGTGTGTGTGTGTGTGTGTGTGTGTGTGTGTGTGTGTGTGTGTGTGAAGGGGTGTGATCTGTGTTATAACAAGTCTTCACTTAGTGGCTGCATGGGGACCATCCAGCCTCTAAGTGCAGCCACGATTTAGCGGAAGTGTATTGGCATCACTGATGTGGTCTGTAAGGATCAGCCTATACAGTGGTCAGGGATGCGGGTGGTACTTCCATGACATGCACGTTTCAGTGTACAGTACATTGTTACTTAGCACAATGGCATGTTTCCCAGTATGTGGTATTGATGACTCTACAGAAACTTTGCTTCATGTCTCATAGCTTCATCAGCCCTTCTAGCTTGATACAACTCTCCCCCGTGACAAAAAATCATACTATAGATTCTTATAGACCTACTTACAGAAATTGCTACATAATGCATGGCCTCTTAACAAACTTGTAAAGGCTAAAGAAGAATTTTTCCCTGGGGCAAGACCCACACATGCAGCTTGTGATACCTGTAGGTGTATATATATGGCCCCATTGCACTCTTTACTGTGCCCCCCCTCCCCCCTCCCCCAACACACACAAATCCAGAAACCTTTCAGTCCTGCTCTTACACTACTTCTTATATATATTCTTTCTTTACTTATACTGACATAGGTTCAAAGAGGTGTTTGTGATAGGGCATTTGCATTGAGAAATGCTACGACATTGGATGAAGATCCCAAGTGGTGTAACCAGTTCTGCAGAAATGAGACTGCACTTTGTGAACACATGTGTGACGAGACACTGGATATCCTTGAAAGTAAATTGCCAATCTCTCTCTTCCCTCTCTCTTTCACACTCTCTTTCCCTCTATCTTTCCCCTCTCCTTTCCTCCCTTCCTCCTTTCTCCTCTTCTTCTTAACTTTCCTTACTTCCTGGCTCCGTCTTCAACCCTCTCTTTTTAATCCTCTTGCCCTCACTGGTTAAAGGATTGTGAAAATAAATTATGAAATGTGAAAATGTAGTGAACGTGCACATATGCTTCCTCAATCACTTGTTTTATTAACAGATAATATTCTACCAGAAGAAAGGCTTCCTGTCATCAGGGAAGCTTTGCCATTTTTAAGAAGACCCTCTGAAAATTTAGAACTATGGAAAAATGCAGTTATGATGTACCACCCACTGTTGGAGTCTTCCTTTGAGTCAAATGAGGTTTATGGAGTACTCTGGGAGATGTCATTTACACTGTATAGCAACAAGTCTTACATTCCACAGGTAAGTATCTTCTGTGAGGCTCTTGGATCCACACCATTGTTTGAATTAAACTTACACTCATAATGCTCATCATTCATTTCCCTGATAAAATTTCAATGTTGGTATTTTATTCCTATATGACACATAACTCAGACCTACGTAAGTTGTCACAGATTTCTTCTAGTCTGCAAATCAGAAAAAATGCAGAGTTGTGATAATAATTATTAGTACGCTGATCATATTTATTTACTGTAACAGTGAGACCTCCAAAATTGACTCTTTGGGGCTGGCATTAATTCCGCTGATTGTTCTTTGTAGAGAGGTTTTCCTCTTTGTGAGGTCAAAATGTATTGAGGGGATTAGACTGAGACCACAAGTCATGTCCTTTATAGAGAGGTTTCTTATTAATATATACTGTGTCCTTATTTGGAAGAGTCCACTATGGGAGGTTCTACTGTTTCAGTAGATATATTGCTGAAGCCATCATACTGTTGATACTTTCGGGGTGTGTTACTATAATATATCAAGTAGATACATAGCCTGACCCATGCAGAACTATAATCATATGTATGCACATACACATCTGCATGACATTGTGCATACGTACATATTGATCATACTGTAAAATTGTCTGACTATGTTATATGCATGTGTTTCTGCCTTGGATCTGCCCGATTGGTTAATTAATTTATATTTTGTGCTAGAAGTCATAAAACCATAGTAACACACAGCCTCATAGAAAGCTGCTAAGAGTTTAGGAAATGTTGTACTAGCCGGTTCAACTGTCACTTTTGAGGTAATGTCACATTTGAAAGCACCCATATTTATCATTGCACACAACTCTACCAATGTACAGTACACACCTTAATTGTCTGTCAGTTGTGCATCATTTTTGGATAGCTTAGTATGGTCTTATTGTGTTTTTCTGTTTAGTGCAGTGAAACCTCTCTTATTATACTGAACTCTCTGTAATCTGAAACCCTCTCCAAACTGAGCGTGTTTTAATTCAAGTCCTGATTACTAAATATTATATTCTCTGTACAACTACAGTGAAACCTCTACTAGTGGACTCTCTATCCCAAATAAAGGGCAAAAATATAATAAACCTCTCTAAGAGGACACAGCTTGAGTTCGGAAAATAATTCCTCCATATAACACTTAATATACAACCTACTTTTAAGTAGAGCTGTCCCAAAGTGCACGTCCTTTATCGGAGGTTCCAATGTAGAACCTTTATAATCTGGGAGTGTATCCATATATACAACCTTAACATTAATTTTTGGTTGTCCCAAGGGAGTTCAGCTTACAGAAAATTCAGTGCATTATTAGAGCCAAATCTGAAAAAGTGGTGTTTTGTGGCATTAACATGTCTTAATTGCAGCAGTTTTGCATGGGAATGGCATTCATGTAAAAACATATTTGACAATGTATAGTGTATAATACAGTATGTGCATGTCATGCAGTATGCATGTGATTGAAGACACGCTTACTTGACTGCATTTTTCTATACTGGTAGCATATGTACCTGTTTTTCCTACCGGATGAGGTAACATTTTATCGCCAGTCTCCAACATTACTCAGTACTCCCTTCCACCAATGTGTTAAACTGGATGCTAGATTTGAGTTGATAGGCCTTGATCCACCACACAATGAACTTTCAGGTTCTGAGAAAATTTGTGCTCAAGGTGAGAAAAACCAGCATCAATGTGTGTGTGTGTGTGTGTGTGTGTGTGTGTATTGTGTGTGTGTGTGTGTGTGTGTGTGTGTGTGTATGTGTGTGTGTTTCTGTGTATGCTGTGTTTCAAGTATATGCACATGTGTAGTACATCTGTGTGTCATTGCATATGTGATTAGACCACATGCACCTCTTCTCATACTAGACTATTGCTGAAATGCCTGTAATGGAATATAATTTGTGCAATTTTCACTCTATAGTACTCTATAATGCTTGTAAAGGATTATATTGGCATAAAAGTAATCCATTACAAGCATTAGAGAGTATTATAGAGTGAAGATTGCATATACATTAAATTAAGTAGAAGCATTATAAAGTACTAAAGAGTGAAAATAGCATACACTAATTTAATATATGTAATTTTCACTCTATTATACTCATATTGCTTGTAATAGATTATAATATGTGTAATAATTATTCTGATTCTTTTCTCTGTAGGTGCTGTTATTGCAGACCCTCCAGAGAGGATCGCTGCGCTTGCTACAGAGTTCACAGATTACGTGAATCTGGTTAAATTGATTGTACATATTGCTGGTCACAGCCCAGGTAGAGGATTGCAGACCACTCTTCATACTGTATGATTCTGTCTATGGCATTTATAACTATATGTAACTTCCATTATATACTAGCAGTGCATAAATATACGTATGACATTGTACGGTATACAGAAATATAAATTTACACATGAATAATTTGTAATACAGTGAAACATGCTAGTCAGGACACTTGAAAATTTGGACACCTGTATAAACTAGACATTTGGTTATGATTCCAAATTCTCATGCACATATTGAGATAATCGTGGAAATCAGGATTGAATTTCCGTAATCTCATCACTTCTGGTGGTCTCAAAAGTGTTGGCATTATATAGGTTACAGTAGCATAGGTACACTACTTAATTGGTTTTGAATAATCATCATTGTTTAATAGCTATAAGCTATAGTCACCAATGTTTATTGTTCTCTTCTTCCTGTAGAGAGGCACCGCTGTGACAATTATCTAGTGAGTTTAGATTTTTACAACGATGGTACTACCTTCCACAAAAACTTCTCCAAGGTCAGTTGATGTTGTATTTTGGTACATACTTTCAGTGAATAATATACTGTACTGTATGTATGTATGTACATGTGTGCCTTGACACAGTGTATATAGTGTAATGTGTGCATGTGTGTACGTGTGTATGACATTGTGTGTGTGTGTGTGTGTGTGTGTGTGTGTGTCTGTGTGTGTGTGTGTGAGTGTGTTAGCATGTGTGTGTGTGTGTGTGTGTGTGTGTGTGTGTGTGTGTGTGTGTGTGTGTGTGTGTGTGTGTGTGTGTGTGTGTGTGTGTGTGCATGTGCATGCGCACGTGTGTATGTGTGTGTGTGTGTGTGTGTGTGTGTGTGTGTGCATGTGTTGTGTGTGTGTGTGTGTGTGTGTGTGTGTGTGTGTGTGTGTGTGTGTGTGTGTGTGTGTGTGTGTGTGTGTGTGCAGGGGCAGATCCAAGGGGGGCACAGGGGCCATGCTCCTATAAGTTGCTCAGTTTAAGAAATAAAATTGATACTGAAAAATCGAATATTGAAACTACACAATAATTTATCTTAACAAATCTCTCTAGCTTTGGGTTTAAGCTATGTTAATGTGAGTTAGATTCAATCCAATCATCATTAGTGCTAAAAATCAGCAGTAAACTTTAATAGTCCTTTTTCCACGCCAAAATCTATAGCCTACAGGTAGATCTACTCCATTTTTGCCGTATTCGCCATGTTATCGGCAATAAACATACTATTGCCCTATAGCATAATCACAGCAGTGGCAAAGGTGATAATACAGTGAGATCTCCCACAGTGGATGATCTGAATCAAGGACAATCTCTACAAGGACACAGCTCGAGGTCCTAAGATATATCCTCCCTATAGTACATCATAAATCTCCCAAAGAGGACAATCTCTTTACAAAGGACAAAACAGCTGTCCCAAATTAAGTGTCGTTTATTCGGAGATTCTGCTGTATTGCCTAAACTGCTCATTAGAGTAAGCCATACCAACCACAGCATTGCTTGAGTTCCTTAAACTTGTTCTATGTAACTAAACTAATTACAGCCATAGCCTAGGCAGGATTCTCTCCAAGAGAGGGGAAGTTTCTTCCCAACAAATTCCAACTGTAGTGTAAATTACTATAGAGAATTCGAAGGCCTTATTTGAGTGTCAAAATCAACCTTCAATCATATAAAATGACTTCAAATACCACCGTGTATAACCTAAAAGCTCAAATTTTCTCTGGGGGAACATATCTGCAGACCTCAAAGCTATATACCTCAGCTTGTGATACCACATAAACATTTGCATCTCCTTACACCACTACACTGCATGTCTCGTCTATAGGATACCATGCACACTGCACAAAAATATCTGCCCACTACAGTAACTATACTTCGTTACTACCCACCCAGCCCTCTATTATCCTAAAAGAAACCCTGCTATGTATAGTCAATGCATACATCAAACTATGGGCTTGATTCACACAGCAGACATGCTTACAATACTGAAACTTCCCCAAAAATTTTAATCCTAGATAGAACCCTACTAAGCAATAATATATAGGATGAATTACGGCTTGCAATCTGCAAAAAGTTGCGATCTATAGCTACCAATAATTTATAGATGGTGTCCTTCGTCCTAATTATTTTTTCTGCATCCATCCCTGGTGTGCATGTTTATATTTTTATGTACATATTGCATGTGTATATACATGAGTGTATGTGTGTGTGTGTGTGTGTGTGTGTTTGTGTGTGTGTGTATGTGTGTGCACGTGTGTAT
>CAUJGJ010000114.1:576400-593900 GCA_963170055.1 Halisarca cf. caerulea
TGATATATAGCACGGAGCACAGTCTGGGTTAGGGGAATAGAAGTAGGAGACCATTCATGACATCACAGATTCATTATACAATATGCATTGTGCACACAATACTAAATGTGTTTATACATATAAATGCCTATGCAGGAATTCCCTATTCCAGAGGCTCACATGTGTACCCCTTATCTATACAGATTGGAAAGTTTGAGTACCAGAAAACAATACCATTCATATTCCCCAAAGGTGCACATGTCGGACTTAAAGTGAGACATTCCACACACACACACACACACACACACACACACACACACACACACACACACACACACACACACACACACACACACACATACACACACACACACACACACACACACGTACGCACACACATACACACACACACACACACATACCTACACACACACACATGCACACACACACGCACACACACACACACACACACACACACACACACACACACACACACACACACACACACACACATACCTACACACACACACACACACACACACACACACACACACACACACACACACACACACACACACACATGCACACACACACACACACACACACACACACACACACACACACACACACACACACACTCACACACACACACACACACACACGCACACATATACACAATTTGTATGTTATAGTTTTATCCCGGTATGAGCATGATATCAAGGTTATCACTCGTGCAGGACCGAGAACTTCAGAGTTACCCTTGTGACATACGTACATATCTGCACTGTCTTTTTGCAGGGCACATACGGTAGCGAGTCACAGACGTTCTTAGAGGACACTGACATTAACAGTTGCAATCAAGAGTGCTGTATCAGTAGGGTACAGAAGACATTTGAGCATCGAATTCCACCTCTTCCAGGTATCCACATGCATATAAAAGTGGTGTATGTATACATTGTACAGTGGAGCATCAGTAATTTGACACTTTTGTAATAATATTATTCTCTGCAATTCAACCATAATATTGTGTCACGATATTATAATAATATTATGTAGTACACTTAGCCTCAGTATCATTCCATAATCTGATATACAATGTCATGCATATTATATATATGTATCATATTTTTTTAAAGCCACATTGAGTATCAGATTAATAGACAGTTTTGTTGCATTGTACTGTCTTTTTTATCATTAATTAAGGTATTAAACCAAGCTCTGTACGAAATTTCACTATTTTGGACTTTGTCATTAACCAAGAAGGTGTTGATGAGAACGGGGATAAAGGAACAATAAACTTCTCTCTGAGATGGATTGTGCCGGAATTCAAAGCTGGAGGCATCCTCATGTACAGGATAAGCTTTGGAATACCGCAGATACCCATTCTTGGCAGTCGGGACATCCTCGTGAGTTGCTGCCCTTCTTCTTTGTTATTCTAAAGCATTAAGATTTTATTGGAAATTGCATGAATATTTCATAATTA
This sequence comes from Halisarca cf. caerulea, assembly GCA_963170055.1. Taxonomy (NCBI): domain Eukaryota; kingdom Metazoa; phylum Porifera; class Demospongiae; order Chondrillida; family Halisarcidae; genus Halisarca; species Halisarca cf. caerulea. The sequence continues at coordinate 577,863 of CAUJGJ010000114.1, forward strand.
TTTATCAATAATAAACAATTATTTTTTTAATTTTTATGAATATTTAATTCTGTGCAGCCTCAATTACCTGACATTCTGCCAGTATCTAAATACTAGGAATATACAGTGAATCTTCAATTATTTACTACAATTTGTTTTTTGCAGTTGAAGATTTTGGCAGATTACCGAGTTTAGTAAACTATACCCAAGTTATATGCACTAAGCATTTTCTTTAATATTTAATAAATGGTTAGATAAATTGTTGACAGATAATTGGTTTTCAGAGGAAAAGCAGTGGGGCAGGAGGATTGAGATTTCACTGTACATACAATTACAATTACTCCGACTTTGTATATAATGTTATAATGGTATTCTGTGCTGGTTTGTACAGCATGTACAATATGATACGTACATATTCACTGGTGACTAGTTGTCTCGCGTGATTATATACAGTAGCTAGTGTGACCAGTGTAGCAAAACTAATTGCACTAATTGTACAGCAAAACTATTGCTATAATTGTACAGTACAACAATAATTTTGTTTGATGTGATTGTATTTCAACCGCTGCTTGTGTTGGGATATCTGACTATACAGTCACCTGCCACTGCCCCTCCCCACACACACCCATAGCTTTATACTGTATGTATATGTGTTCTCCTTGCCTAATCTTACAGGCCTGGGATCCTTTAAAACTCCTATATAGTGTACATGCTCATAAGTTAAACGTGCCTTTCATATACTGTACATACCTAGTATACATATTTTATTGTTGTTTCTGCAACCTTGTGAGAGAAATTTAGCTTGACATATTATATTGCTACATAATTAATTGTATGTATGTTACTCATATATTACTGTAGATTATGTACGTTTTATTCACTGATCCTTGATGATCATTACCAAATTTTATATTGAGCTCTACAATATTCTGCTTCTATTCTTGCTGTAGGGCAATGGTAGTGTGACTAGTACTTCAAATCCTGAACTAGTTAAACACACAATCACTACTGGTCTGCACCGAGGTGAAGTCTTTCACTTTTCTGTGAGTACAATCATGAACAAACATGTCAGTCATCGTGTGTGTGTGTGTGTGTGTGTGTGTGTGTGTGTGTGTGTGTGTGTGTGTGTGGTGTGTGTGTGTGTTTGTGTGTGTGTGTGCATTAGTGTGTGTACGTGTGTGTGTGTGTGTGTGTGTGTGTGTGTATGTGTGTGTGTCTGTACGTGTGTGTGTGTGTGCGCATGCAGCCACACACGCGTGTGTGTGTACGTGTGTGTGTGTTTGTGTGTGTACATTAGCGCGCGAATGTGTGTGTGTGAGTGTGTTTGTGTTTGTGTTTGTGTATGTAGTGTGTGTGTGTGTATGTGTGCATTAGTGTGTGTGTGTGTGTGTGTGTGAGTGTGTGTGTGTGTGTGTGTGTGTGTGTGTGTGTGTGTGTGTGTCTGTGTGTGTGTGTGTGTAGTATTGTCAGTGGTCCCTGCATTTGCCTATTACAGTACTCCACTTTCTCTTATGTTGTTATAAATACAGTAAATATAACCTTAGGTATTTACAGTAAGCTCCACATAAAACTGATTATCCAAAATGAAATATTTCTGCCATTTTTATATTGTTTTTAGTATACTTAGTTTGCTTAAAAGAATAATATGACATATCTTTGATTCCTAGTACATGTGAAGTATGGGTAGCCATTTTGTGCTTTGCATATTTGTTCAACCCTTCATGTTTTGAAAATCATTTATAATGCTGTTTTGGCAGATTGAGGCCATATCTATATATGACGAGAGGAGTGATTCAGTGCAATTGGCGGAAATCTTTATACCAGCTGCAGGTATGTAAATGTAGGCTGTTGGAGTCATGTCACTATATAGCACATGACATTTGCTATGTTATACTCTTGGCAACATAGTGAGTGTGACCACTGTTGAGTATTCACAGGGCCGGAGGAACCACTACAGCTGGTGGGGCAATTGTCCTGCTGCTTTCCTATATATAATATGTGGTCCCCTGGTCCAAGTCCTCATTTTAATTTAGATCATTTTATATACATGCGCTAATTCAATTGCTAAAGCACTTCTTGACCAAATATATTAACATGTACATTCGATGCCTATTATTATCCAATGGTGATCTTTTCAAAGTATAGGGAAGGGATCAGGGGATCGGAGTATCTTCTTTTGACTTGAACAAAATGGTGCATGGCCAGTTGAAGAAATGACTATTTTTAGCGACAGTTCCTGTGTTAGGTTTACAAAATTAATAACTTGAAATTATACATAATTATGAAGGTATATTGCAATTTTCAGAGTTATATGGATTTTTGGGTGTGTCATTTAAATTATATTTATGTATCTTGTGCAATGTTTTGTAGTAATTTACAATGCATCTTTTGCAGGTTGTACATGATGGTTAATGTATACTCACTGATTACCCTACAGGCACACCTGATCCTTGCTGTACCAACATGGAGGATATGTGCTCTTCTCTGGAAAACATGAAGGCCAAAATTGTCTCTTCAGATGACATTTCAGGCAGCTGTGATATTTCTGATGACTGTACAACCTTTACATGTAACCTCGTGGTGGTGAAAAATGACTTCCCTGTGGATTTCACTCTAAAGGTCACCCTTCTGCCATGTTCTTCTCCTTACGCTGTGGAGTTGAGCCTTCATGCTGCTTGTGATGGTGCAAAGGTGTTGATGAATGATGAAATGTTCAATGAATCGCGAAGAGTGAACGTAGTACTGTTCGTTGTCGATGCCGTGTTTGTAGTCAACATTTCACAGGACTGTGATGGGCTTACCCTAAGTGTGAGTAGTGTATATTTTGGTATAGGTTTAAATACATGCAAACATGGACGTCATTGGCACACTATTGAAATCCACACTATATACACATACAGTATATTTATTATAACAATAATTATATTGGTCCTTGCAGATGAAACTCATAATATTAGCCCAATGTATACTTGCATGTTTCATTTATGACTTTCCTGTTTATAGCTTTTAGTGAAATCTTCACTTTAAATGCAGGTTTCCCTGACGTTACTGGACAATGTGATCAACTTCATCCCCTCATCCAAGATCTCCATGTACTGTGAAGGTGCCAGCTGCAAGGCTACTACTACTACTACACCACAGATAGCAACAACAGCCACATATTCTCCTTCTGCTTTGACCACAACACCCGTCACGCCCTCACCTACACCCTGTTGCTCTACTGAAGAAGAAATGTGCTTATCGCTGGAGTCCATAAAAACATTCTGGCTAGATATCACAGTATCTTCGAGTGCACTTTCCGGTGACTGTAACGTATCCTCAGATTGCATCGACCTCAACTGTCAATTGCAAACTGGTATTGGTGACTTTGGCATTTCCTTCTACCTAAACTTTGCTCTTCGGCCTTGTGCGACTCCCTATGCTGTGGAGATAAAGGCATACTCACCTATCTTTGCGAACATCTTTAGTGAATCAAGAAGCATAAACATTTCCTTTCCCACAGTCAGTAGCATCATTGTAGGCATCAAGCAACAGTGCAATGGACTGGTCCTGTCTGTAAGTATTACTATTATTATAATATTATACTGTACATATATACATTGTGCATGCATGCACTTAAGTTTGCTTGGATTTGTGTTGTACAGGTATATTTATTGCATAAAAACACAATTAAACTTAGATTGGTTGAAAAGTACCTAGGATAGTGTATGTACAGTGAAACCTGTATGTAAAGACCACCCATGGTATCTAGAAATTATGGTCTTTGTAGACATGCACAGGTGGTCCTTATGTAGAGGTGCAAGTATAGAGCATTGCTCCAGTGGTTCCCCAACCAGTCAATAGCAATCACTATATATAGACATGCAGGTAGTGGTCTCAATGCTATACCTCGAGTATGTGTTAGATTTCTGATGGTTGTACGTGATAAACTTATGTGTAGATGATTTTGCATGCAGCGTGTATGTTTAATGATTAAGTTGAAAGTGATTCAGAAGTGACATTGTCGTTCGAAACACTATCTTAAAGATATCACAAAATTTACTTGCAGCATTACTGTAATCAGAAGTGGATTTAATATACCCTTCTCTATAGCCCTCCGTCTCTTGCCCTGTGCCAGCTCTAAATCTGCTGAGCTGACTATAATTCCACCTTCTCTCAGGTCAATTATTGATTCGGTCTTCAGCATGCAAAACCAGAACTGTTGGTGTATCTGTGTTTGGTATCAACTTGGCAATTGTTGCAGACATGCACAGTATATAAAGCCTGCATGTCCAGTTTGAGCCTCCATAAATTAGCCACACTGTCCTCAGCATATACTATATTGCTGGGAATGGACCAGTCTATTCCAACCATCTCTCCAATCTATAGCTAGCCAATTCCTTGGCCCCAGGTGGCCCAGTGAGCTATAGGGAGGATTCACAGTATGTCATTGTGCACAAATTATTATAATAATACTATTATTATTATTATTAATCCCTCAGGTATACATTAAAACATTCCTATAATTTTGCTACCTATTTAAGTTTAATTACTTATTGGAACATTACTCTAATATTAACGTTCCCTGTTTCCATATTCACACATGCAGGTTGATTTAATGTCGCTTGGTGGCAAAATTGTTATCATACCTTCAACTGAGATTGTCATGTATTGTGAGAGCAGAATAGGCTGTGACACATCCACTTCCATCAGTGTGTTGACAACAAGTCTCAGTTCTTCAGCTTCACCCAGCTTCATGGCAACACCCTCTGCCACTCCCACCACTACTCACCCTTGCTTGCCAACTTGTTCCATAGCCTACTGCCGGGGGAGTGATTCTCTGTTCTGTTCAAAGTTAGAAATTTGTGAAATATATTATAATATTAAGGCTGTATGAGTGATCCATTGATGCAACTTCTGATGTGATAATTCTTCTATGTGTACATAAAATTAATAGCAAACGTACAGGCAATGATCTTTTAAATTCCATTATTAGTAGTACTGTCTACAGTATGTCTTCCACAGCCGGGTTTGTGTTGCATCAGCTTCTACATTTGCTAATAGATATGGTCTCCACAGCAAGGTGGTCCGTATTTAGAGATTCAATGTCATTGCATTGGACATGTATGCCCTATACTGTAGTCTGCTGCAGTTGTCATCATTATAGAGTGTACCAGACCCTTTGTAAAGTAAAAGTATATATAGGCTGTAATCTTGAGCTCTCTGTGTTGCTAAATTTATAAACTATCACAGGTCTCTGCATGATTATAGGTACCAGTATGCTAGTATATAGATACCCTAAACTATAGTTTATACAATTGTCATCACATGCAGTAGTGTGTTCCGGACTCTTTGTTTAATACTATGTAAGTATGCTTGGAATCTCGGTATGTTACCATATACAATTTGTATAGATAATAACTCTATATAATAGGTACGTACATGTATAGCCTATAACTGCATGAGCTCATGGCTCCTTATTGTCATCACAGGCCTGGTGTAGGTCCATGTGTCCTTGCTTCCTGTAAAGCTTGCTACTATTCCACAACAGAAAGATCTCGTCCTAGCGGATGTGAGAGGTTCAATTGTGGACGGATCCTCAATGAGGACAACCAACTTTGCTGGAAAAGGCTGGCAAGGTGCATTCGTAACAGGGACAGGAGTATTCATGGGAAAGTAAGTAATAATAATATCATTATAGTGTGTGTGTGTGTGTGTGTGTGTGTGTGTGTGTGCGTGTGTGTGTGCGTGTGTGTGTGTGTGTGTGTGTGTGTTAGTGTACATGTGTGTGCATGCGTGCATGTGAATGTGCATGTGTGTGGGAGGGCATGCAGACAAACATGTGATATACAGAAATTTCTGTACATAATTCTGCTAACATTAATAGCAGGGTAGAATTTTTTTGTTATCGATCATTAAAATGTTAGTCTGCATTGGTTTTTGACTGTTTTACAATGTCATGGGATGTATTATTTATGGCTATTATAGTTTACGTCAAATATACAGTTTATTAATTTATTTTAGTGGATATTCCATGGGTGTAGAAAGGCATTATTTAGGAATTAAAGGGGGGGGGGGGGGCACTTACATTGAAGGCAATGATACGCAGTGTTACTACTGTTACAAGCAAAGGAATGAATTATACTTATCCATATTAATTCTATAGAGCTAACAGTCTGAGATACAATGTCTCAATAACTTAAGGAGGGGTTATTTCATTGATATTATCATCAGGGGGTGGGACACGTGCCCCCTGTGTCCCCCTGTTTCTTATATAAACCTATATGTATTAACCTTGTACATGTATATGCAGATAGGAGATTAGGTGTACATGAGTTATAACCTTGTACATGTAGATAGGAGTTTTGGTGTACATGCATGAGTTAACCCTGTACATGTAGGTAGAAGTTTAGATGTACATGTGTTAACCTTGTATATATGTAGGTAGGAGTTTAGGTACGGTGTACATGAGTTAACCTTGTACATGCAGGTTGGAGTTTAGGTGTACATGTGTTAACCTTGTACATGTAGGTAGGAGTTTAGGTGTACATGAGTTAACCTTGTACATGTAGGTAGGAGTTTAGATGTACATGCATGAGTTAACCTTGTACATGTAGGTATATAGAACTAGTGTATTATATCTACAATGAAGAATGCTATACATTATAACATGTATACTTCTGCATACATCACATACGTAAAAACATGCCGTTCTGTCAACATGCCCGCATGTCTGTTCACCTTTTCAGGCTGCAAAACACCTGATGAAGGAAGAGCAGTTCTTCAGATGCTATGCTCTCTAGTCCCACATGTTGTTTAGAAGGAAGGCTGCTGCATTGCTGATTTATAGTCGGAATACTCTGTTCTCATGCATGCAGGATTTAAGTTTTTTTGTAATCAGCTACTATGATAAGATTATATACAGTTCACTAGTCTAAGAGTATATATGAACTAGCGTGTACATACTATTACCAGTTTCATATTATACTGTCAGTATACTATCTATATATCAATGTCTATTTAACATTACTCTAAATTAATGAATAACAGCATGAAATTGCCAAAACTATAGTGGAGTTAGCACAGTTTAATACTTTACTTAGTGGGTCCATATGGGACTATACATGCAAGAAGCATTTCACATATGAACTTAGTCGCTAGTTGGATTCAATTTGCTCTCAATCCGCATATGAATTGAAAGTTGCATGCATGATCATCCCCAATACATTCTTGCTATGACATGGAGATCATAAAATGCGCTAGTTCTGGTCCAGCAAGTTGAAGAGGGGTCTTTTCTTCTCTGTTCTTGATGTTTACTCTTGCTCCGGACTTTACCAGCAAGCGAACCACGTCTCTCTTCCCTTCTTCACAAGCAATGTGCAGAGCAGTCTCTCCTGAAGAGTTTTGAATGTTAGGATTACAACCAACCTGGGGAGCAGAATGAAGGAGACAGTTTGTACATTACATAATTACAGCAGCCATAATTGCAAGGAAGCTGTTGTCAGAGCATGTTTTCATTTTCTTGTGAGCGTGTGTGTGTGGGGGGGTACATGTGCCTACATGTGCCTGTATGTGTGGGGGGTACATGTGCCTGTATGTGTGGGGGTGCATGTGCCTGTATGTGTGGGGGGCACATGTGCCTGTATGTGTGGGGGGCACATGTGTCAGTATATGGGGGATACATGTGCCTGTGTGTGGGAGGGGGTACATGTGCCTGTATGTGTGTGTGGTGGGAGGGAGGTACATGTGCCCGTATTTGGGTGGGGGGTACATGTGCCTGCATTTGTGTGTGGTGTGTATGTGGGAGGGGGGGGGGGGGGGGGCATTTCTGTATTCAAAGGAGTACATGTGCATATACATGTACACTTGCATCTGCTGTCTGGTCCAAATGTATGAGCAGTCATTCATTCTGCACCATTCCTACACATAAACCATGACTGTGGTTCACGATACATGCACAGTAGGACTGGTGGGTGGTTTGTTCTGGTTCAGAAGATCACACTCACATCACACACAGATTGACTGAGTGCCTGTAAGAACAGCCAATGGCTAACGGCTCCCCATTATGAATAAGATACCCTGACCCTGACCCTGATCACATGCCATATCTGCTAAAACAGAATGAAGTTGTGATACAAAGTATATTATGATACACAGAACTGCATCTGTGGGCTCCTTCCCTCCCATACATGCACATATGCACACATACATACACACACACACACACACACACACACACACACACACACACACACACACACACACACGACATACTCTCAGAAGTTCTTCGACGATTTTAACATTTCCTTTGGCCACCGCCCGATGAAGAGCAGTATCACCATTGCTGTCTTGAGTATCCGGAATAGAGCCTGCACTGATGAGATGCTCCACAATCGTAAGTCTATTTTTTGAGCACGCGTAATGCAATGCAGTTTGTCCTGTCGTGTTGGACGCGTTCACAATACTCCCTGCTGCCAAAAGAAGAGACGCGATACTCACTTTGCCTACCGAAGCACTTATAATTAGAGGAGTCCAGTTCGTATCATCTTCGGCATTAACATTGGCTCCTTCTTGTATGAGAAAGGACACAATTTCTTCTCGGCTCCCAGAGCAGGCCCAGTGGAGCGGCGTCCTTCCATCATTGTCCGGTTTATTGATAGAATTTGGATTAGATAGAAGATAGTCCTGAAGCTCTCCAATTTTACCTTCGTAGGCTAGATTACTTACACGTTCTTCAGAAACAGACATTCCAACTGAATTTAGTTCTTTACACGTAGCAAATTAGGCGGCCATTTTACTAACTATGTTGAATTGCGCAATGTTAGAGCAAAAATAATCAAAAATGGCTACCATATCAATAACCCAAGTTCTAATTGCTATTCTTGTTTTACTACTTCTTTGCACCTTCTGCCTGTCTAAAGAGGAACGAGTGGAATTGAAAGACTTTGAAAAATGGATGAATGCAGAAGAATGCTTCTCTATGGCGGTGGAAGGAGTCCAAATGCGTTGCAAGGACATGCACGAAGGTCTGCAGCTTCGTTACGTTTTTATGATACCAGTCAGTGTGTGTATATGTAGCTTGAGCTTTGTGTTGAGTATTCTATGTTTCTAATATCCGAACGACGCATATTCCCATATCGTCAGAGCGCTAGACAGCCGTAGGCGATACCCGACGTACCGTTGCGTGCCTTAGTTTAGAGTGTCCATGCCTGAATATTTCAGTTTTAATTTCAACCAAAATGCACTTATTCCTGTATGAGGTATAACACCATAACTTTAGCAAGTCATTTCCCCTTGTCGCCAATTAATTTCCCTTGTCCCCAATTGATCTTTGGATAGTTTCTTGTCATGGCTGTATCCATTTGAGTCAACAGCTGACGATTTAATGTCCTTCTTCGCTGTGTGATACTTTGTGTGTACAGTAGTACTCCTTTTGAGAGACCACTTTCGTGAAAGACCACCCCTTTTGTAAGACCAGTTTCACTGGTCACTAACACTAATGTATGTAGTCTTGCAAGCCAGACCCTACAGTCGCTATTCCTTCTTACGAAGGGTGGGTTTCGTAAGAAGGAATAGCAGCGGTAGGGTCTGGCTCGCGAGACTAAGTATGTATCATGTCCCATACTATGTCCCCTCTTATCAGAGACCACCTATCACAAGTCCCTAGGGGTGGTCCCAAAAAAGGGGTACCACTCAGGCCTGTAGCCAGGGGAGGGTTCGTTGGGTTCGGACGAACCCCCTTAAGAATCACCAACCCATAAAAGTAAGTCTAAAAGGGTTCTAAAGGAGTAAATAGCCTTATTTAGACCCACTAGGCACCTTTTCCCTTTGTTTCGTTGCTCTATTACCACTAAACACTACCCAGAATGCTACCTGATCGCAATTGGCCTCCATTTTGTGATGATGTCATATACCATCAAAGTGACATTTTGTACTATGTATTCTGTAACTCGTTTGCACTGTGGATAATTTTGAGGGTATTTTGCATAGGGGATCAATGTATAATGTGTGTGTGTGTGTGTGTGTGTGTGTGTGTGTGTGTTGTGTGTGTGTGTGTGTGTGTGTGTGCACGCGTACGCGTGCATGTGAAGGGGAATTGCAGAAATCTGAAATGTAACCCCCCTCTGGAAAATCCTGGCTACAGGCCTTCCACTGTATTCCAAACATGTTTGGCGGTGTAAAATTTTCACCTGTTCTACACTTGCTATTGCTTGTGTTTTTTCCTGCAGAGGAAAGGTTCTTTCTGCAGCTTGACTTCACCAACTGCTACCTATCAATGATGAACTTAGAGCAAGTTAGCTGTAGTCCTCGCACAAGACGGGAATGTAGTCGCATACTGAATGACCCTCGTAACAAGATCCAGGACAGTGTATTTCAGAAGTTTTACATGGACCTACCGAATCTGTGTTATCATGCAGCTGTGAGTGATGGTTGTGTGGTGTGGTGTGTGTGTGTGTGTGTGTGTGTGTGTGTGTGTGTGTGTGTGTGTGTGTGTGTGTGTGCGTGTGTGTGTGTCTGCATGCATGCGTGCGTGCAGTGATGTGCTGCAGATTCCCCTACAGGGTGTAGTATAGGGATTAGTGTGTATAGTTCCTCTGTGCATGTCCATGTGTCCATGTCGATGTATGCATGTACGTATGTACATCTGCTTCATTTCTATTGGGGTATATACTTGCAGAATACTGATATGCAGCACGTAATATTTCACATAATGTATGTGCACACTTTGGGAAATTAATATATATCCAAATGGAATGGAATAAAGTGGAACTAAATGGAGTACTTATGTATTTATGTACATACACACACGTATGTATGTACGTATGTATACTGTCCCTACTATAGTACCAGCCCTCAGCTGTCTCGGTTGTAAGTGATGTAAGAGGTATCGTAAGCAAAGGGGGTTTCCCTCACAAGTTTAGTACATATTGAGTTCATGCTTCTATGTTCAGTTTTATGGTTTTATCACGAAATGTATGGCTGGGAAGGTTTATCTGGACATCTGCATATGCATGATACATAGTGTTTTAATGTGTCTACAGTCCTTTTGCAGTACCTTTGGTTCGATTCTGTGGTCCTAGCTTCTGAATGATACACCATTAGCAGAATATCGAGGCTAAGGGTGTGCATTTGCACTGGAATGCACACGAATCAATATTACCATCTTTTAACCTTTTATTTGTCTTTTCTTCATCAGAATCATCTCTGGCAGAAAAGCCTATCTTCTCGCACTGCTAATCTCAAAAACTTCTCAGAACAGACCATGAGAGGGGTGGAAAAGAGTGTGCGGAACAGCAAAAAACTCGAACATACGCAACAAAATTCATTGGCAAACCAAGAAAACATCCTCAGCCAGTCGGAAAAAGTGGGAAACTACTGTTCTAGTTGAAATCCTCACATTAGCATTATTAGACTGGCTGAATTGAGGACATACGTACATACATATGCATACATGTACAGTGTATGTATGTATGTACGTAGGGCTGTTTGGTGTAATGACATGTGATTCTGCTGGTGTCCTTATTATAGAGGTTCCTCTGTACAGGACTCTTTATTGTGGTCACAATGGTGTCCTCAGTATAGAGGTCTCGATGTATGTTTGTAGGTTAACGTGTCCTTTGTGTAAATTCATTTCTCTCATTTCAATTTACATAACCTTTTCTATAGTTTTTAGCAGACAGAATGTAAGTTTGTGTTTCATATTTCTGTGTACGTACATCCTTCACTGTCTCCTCCCCTCCTCTCCCCCGTCTCTCTCTCTCTCTCTTCCATCCTGAAGGTGAAAGCGTCTGTCGAAGACCAGTACAGGGAGATGAAGGAGAACTTTGAGGATCTCACTAGTAATGTCACACAGCAGTCATCCATGTTGAAGTCTTTCGGCTCCCAATTGCAAATTAGTTTGAAGTGGGTATCGGAATCTGTCTTTTACATTTTTGGAGAAGCACTGGAACTGGAGCTCCTTCTGCTGTTTTTATTTGTCTTCATCTTCATCACATATCTGTCGTCTGTCCATCAAGCCCGTGGCACCATCAAAATGTCCACCCTTGTTGTTTTTATTACAGTAACCATGGAGTTTTTCACGTTCTTCTGTGTACAGGGAGGTATCATTAGTCAGGTATGTGTGTGTACACGTGCATGCATACATATGTACTTACGTATCATTTTCAGGAATTTTAAATACAGTATGTACTGTGTGTGTGTGTGTGTGTGTGTGTGTGTGTGTGTGTGTGTGTGTGTGTGTGTGTGTGTGTGTGTGTGTGTGTGTGCGCATTAATCCTAGTTAATAGTAATACATGTACCCTGTGTATACTTTATAGTATTATTGTAATCAATTACTGGTGTAGTCTAACCAGCTAGACCAACCCCACAGTTGCTTCACTGATGCAAAGAACCCATGTGGTGATGGCTTAACTGGGCAGACTATATGCAGTAGTACAGACGAGAATGAGGCTACTTACTTGCCCAACAAATACATACATTGACGTTGTATGTACCAACGTATTTGCACGAATATAGAGCAGCAGAAACAGTATTTTGCCCTGGCATGCCGAGTATGTGTAGTGGAGTATAATGAGAGGTCATGGTATGTATACCACACACACTACATAAACACCAACATCCACTCAACTGGGGAGTGCACGTACATACGTACGTATGTCCATTTGTGCAGGAAACCACCGTCTACTGCCGCTTTCTACTGAGAAGAGGTGCAATTTGCCTTGTGTTTGTCATGTATGTTGTGATTGTCGGCAGACGTCTGATCTGGCCCCCACGTCCTGTCACTGGGGACGGTAGCCATCTTGAGGATTACGACACACACCTTTTAGTTCAACACCTTGTGGGGGAGATCGGGATCATGGAAGCCCATTTTGTGTCCTCTGGACTCCTCCCACCAGAAAATGTCCCCCCAATGCAGTCCAGCAGCCCACAAATTGTACAGGCTGACAGTCGTCAGCATACACAATCTAGCGCTCCACAGTCAGTACATGGTAGCAGCCCATTTGCAGCACATAGCGACAGTCCACATGCAGGGCAGACGAAAAGTGGGCAAGTGAGGAATGAACGACTAGAACAGGAGAATCGTCAGCGGTTTGGTGGGGGTAGGCAGGATGGTGGAGTCGGTTTAAATGTTAGTGTGTATGTGTGTGTGTGTGTGTGTGTGTGTGTACGTGTGTGTGTGTGTGTGTGTGTGTGTGTGTACATGTGTGTGTGCTTTTATGTGTATGTGCATACTTGCCTGCATGTATGCGAATGCACATGTATGTTTTTTTTTTCTCGAGTGGGTGAGTGCATGTTTGTGTGAATGTGTATGTACGTATGTAAGTGTATGTTTTATACGTATATGTACAAAGCTGCGTACTATTTGCAGATCATTCCTGAGAGCACTGGAAAAAGGCCATTTGCAAACTTCACCGCTGGTATCATCTCTTCACAACAGCCAGACAACAGGGACATTCAGCCTTCCTATTCTGCCCTAGATTCAGACACCGAAGCAGATGAAACTGTGGATAGTAGCTTTGTGGTGGAAACTTCATTCGTGAACACTTCTTTTGTAAGTGAAGAAAGTCATAAGGATAATGTACATGGTGTTTTTGAGACAGAGGGTGAGCCTGACAACAAAGAAGTTGAATCGAGTGCTGGGACAGAGAAGCTGAATGAGGATGGTTTTGCAAGTGAAGGAAGGATTAAGAAGGTGTGTATATGTGCCTGTGTGTGTGTGTGTGTGTATGTGTGTCTGTGTGTGTGTGTGTGTGTGTGTGTGTGTGTGTGTGTGTGTGTGTGTGTGTGTGTGTGTGTGTATGTCTATGTGTGTGTTCATACACAAGTGCATGTGTTTTATACACATATGTGCATATGTGCAACCTTGTGCCTTTGGCTACTTCACAAGGCAGCAGAGTCATTTTGTTTGGGTTGTCTTCAGGCCAACAGTCCCACTAAATAGGTGGTCATAAAGCAGATTGTCTTGCTGTTGATTTAGGAAGAGGGCCTACTTGCTAAGACAAATAATCCTACTTTACAGATAGTTGTAAGACGGGCTCCCCCTCTATTGAGGTAGTCTTTAAGACAGGTACTATTGCTCTGCACAGTATACGTAAGTGGCAAAAAGACATGTTTTCCCGTAGTGTAATTCACTTATTTCTGTCTCTTATCTACAGAGCTCAAAGACGCCCAAGAGAAACAAGAGAAAGGAAAGAACCAGCGGAAGCAAAGCAGAATTGAATGACTCATACTCAAGAAGGTACAACCTCAGGCCAAGAAGTTCTCTCCATCGTCCTTCAACTCCCAGCGTGAGCTCCTACCTCCAAGACAACGATGACAGCTTGTCCGAGGCAAGCACAAGTTCTTCCTATTCTCATCACAGTAAGAGGAGGTCTCGAAAGTAGCAGCAATTAATAATCCTGGCATAATATTCTGTTTATGTTACATTGATATACATGTGGTAAATAGAACTGTACAGTTTTAGAATCGACACAAATTGCACGTGGATACTCCGAATATTTTAGTGTCAGCATAGATTGTATAATTATACAACAGTTTCTCTATAGTCATAATTACTGTATATTATTTATTGTATTGTCATATTATACTTTTATAATTATATAATTTTTATGCTCTGTACGTGGTCATTACACGTATAAAGTCATGTGCCAGTAAACAGTGGTTGAAAATGGCGGGAAAGAGTGTCGTTTGTATTTTTGCGTTGTATGTCGTTGGAATTCAATGCGGCGGCAGTACCAGCTCATTCAGAAAGCAAGCCGAATTCGTAAAAGATATTTCTGCAAAAGGAAGGGAAGTAGAACTGAAATTCAATGCAGATCCTTGTTTGCGAGGAGTTTTAGTTGGTATTCAAAGATGTTGCACCGAGGGGAAACGCGTACAAGGTACACTTGAGGTTCTATGTTATATTTTTTGTGTAGATTGAATTTGCTGCGATTGTATTAATTTTGTAATTTGTATGAACGCGCGTGCTCCTCAGTAAAGTATTGTTACTACGTATTTAATATTGTATTTTGCTTGTACCGCGCGTCATCTTCAACGTGTTTATGCAGCTGCTGCCTCTGTGAGTGTACCTCGCGTCACAACTCACTTTGTTCATAGATAATAAATCCACCATACTCCAACCATATATACTCTATAAGGTAAAGGGGGGTAATTTGGAACACGCTGGTAATTTGGAACAGAGCCTTTAACTTTTGTTGTGGTTAAATTACCCAACCATCCTTGCTACTGCCAAACTCCCCCTTCATGAAGACAATACAGATGAGAAATAATGGATGTAGCTCAATTGTGGTTGACACTGCTTTTGACCTGACTGTTCCGAATTACCTGCTGTTCCAAATTACCCCCTTTTACCTTACTTTGCGAAGTAAGGCCTTTAGTTGATGTACGTAGCTACTATTCTTGGTACCCAGTATGGTTTGTGTCACCTCAAGGTAGTGCTTGTACAACTTCTCGAAGCAAGTGATGATTACATGAATGTATCACACCATAGTGAAGCCTCTGTAATCCAACACCTCTCTAATTCGACCATCTAAAGCCTGGTAAGAGTCACTCTGTAATCCGACAACCTCCTAGTCTGACACTTTACTGAACTACTAATGTTAGTATTGTCGTGTGTATCACAATACATACGGTGTGAAGTAGGGTAAGGTGGGGTAGCTGACAACACTGGGGTAATTCAGAACAGGCTCTGTAACCAGCCATACTTGCCATAGCTGGATTTCCCAACCACAGAGTAATGGTGTGTGTTCGTGCTGCTTTACATTTATGTATTTACTGTTCCCCATTATCCTACTTTACGTATACACTACATGCATATACATGTACGTATGTAGGTACATATATGTACGTATGTAGGTGCATACAGTGGAACCTGTGAATTAAAACCACCCTAATAACTACCTTGTACAGTAAAACCTGTCTGCAACGACCACTCAAGGGACCAAGTTATTGTGGTCTCTGTAGACAGGTGGTCTTTGTACAGAGGTGCTTAAGTACAACGGAAGTGGTCAATGAGCCAGCCTACTGTGGTCTCTGCAGACAGGTTACTGTGGTCTCTGCAGACAGGTGGTCTTTGTA
>CAUJGJ010000114.1:598900-601400 GCA_963170055.1 Halisarca cf. caerulea
ATACTGTATAGTAATAGTTTTGGGAAGTGATAATTAAATGAAGCCAAACAAGTGATGATTGGCAGTGTGCAACTGTCACTATGGAAGCTCATGGGCAGAATGCACACAAGAACTCTTTCCCAACCTCAGCAAGCTGGCAGCAATTTGTCTTATGCCACTGTCCACCGTGAACTGTGAAGGTGGCTTATCGACACACACAGATGTGCGGTAGCACGCGACACCCCATATCCCTTGATTTTTGTCTGGGGAGAACACTGCACATACATATTCAGTATAGTACAAATACATATTTGTACGTTTATGCATACGTACAAATACGATGTATGTGTGTACAGACATGCGTACGTATGTTCTCCTTCTCTTGTTTCCTTTCCTGCCCTCCCTTCCGGCTCTCTCTGCCTCTACATTTACATATGCATTTTTTAGACAAGATAATACTATAACATATGTATTTACGTGATGATAAAGGGTTGGGTTTTGAGGGGGTTCCATCTGATTACATGTGTCACGTTACATTACAGTACAGTATACGCATTCAGTATAGTACCTACGTACGTACATACGTACAAATACGTACGCATGTGTGTGTGTGTACATACGTACATACGTATCTTCACACACACTTGTTTCCTTTCCTGCCCTCCCTTCCTGCTCTCTCTGTCTCTACTTTATACTTTTAAGACAAGATAATAGTATTACATATTTGCATACAGTAGACTACTGTAGAATTGACTTTATCATCTGATAATACAGTAAACCCTGTGTGGAAGGACCACCTGTCTATGTACGGAACACCTACAGCAATACTATGTCCCCTACATATGTAGGGACCACCTGTCTATAGAGACCAGATTCTTGGTCCCTTGATAATACAGTGAACCATGTGAGAAGGACCACCTGCCTATAGAGACCACTATATTACATACGTATAACCATTGCACCTGCATAAGGGCCACCTGCCTACAGAGACCAGAATTTTTTGGTCCCTTGAGTTGTCATTAAATGCTCAAGTTTCACTGCATGTACTCTTTGCCCTTAGAAACTGCAGTTCCTTCTGTACTCACATACATGCGTACGTACGTACGTATCTCATGTATACGTAATACGTGTGCGTATACCTACGTACGTTGTATATGTAATCCTCCATGCACACCTGTCCCTGTCTCCCCTGTAGGTTCCACACGTGGTGGACCACGCTGCAGACTCCTTGTCAACATCATCTCACGATCAGAAGAGGTACAATCTGAGGCGGAAAACACTGAGTGGGACACCCCTTCACTAATAGTATTGTATGGTTTAGGCTGTATACTTTACATACGTACGTATGTAGTTCAGTCCATGCGTACATGCATGCATACATGTATCTTTGTACTTGCCATGTATACATATATGCAAAAGTGCATACAAGTACAGCTATAGCTGCAGAATCAGAATCGTGCAGTATTGTTAACGTAAAACCTGCTTTCTTAAAAACGTATACATATACCGTAATATCCCTTCATTGTGTGTTTGTATGACAATACTATATACGTACATGCATGTCTTCATTATATGCATTTCAACTCATGTATTTTTTATGTCCTTATCATTGCAGAGATGGTATTAGATACGTGTGCACGCGTATTATAGCATTATTCAAAGTCTCATGCAGTAAACATGCATGCATAAGTGTACAACTGAAGAATGTGATGATGGGGGCTGCAGGGGGCAGGGGTGGGGGGGGGGGGTGATGATCAATGGATCAGGGATGAAATTCATGTTCTGAAATGAAAGAAAAAAAAATACAAATCACTTCTTAGTTGTCATGCCCAGACAGCTGAGGAGAGCACTAGGCTGAGGAAGGCAAGTGGCGGTGACGGGGTCTGAACTCTCATGGTCAGTGTCTGTCCCATCACTGCTGATCAGCTCCAAAGAGGAGCCCTCTCGTACACTGCGGTTGGGGCTCAGTGGAGGGGCCAAGGAGAGATTGGAGGTGGACAGCTTCTCTGCATGTATGCATAGAAGGGGAGGGAGGAGGAGGAGGAGGAGGAGAGTAATATACAATAGAAACTCAATACTAAACTAAAAAGCTAGTACATGTTTATACAGATTTGTGCACAATTATAGCTGCATGTGCGCATGCATGGTCAACCTTCATTATACCCGGCCTGCATGGATACATGGGCCATGCTATATGTAGGGCATTGAACTCTCATGCATACGTAACAAACATATAAGGTGCCAGGATTGCATGCATGACCGCGGGAAAATTAGGAAGCCATACATATATTACAAAACCCAGCTCTCTAACCTGCAACCTATATAGCTCTCAATTAAACCGATTATACCTTTTCAATACTAAATAACCTCTCTAATCTAACAACGCCCTATATATAGATATATATATATATTCCGACATTATTTTCAAGTCCCAGTGAGTGTCAGATAAATTATAGACTGAGAGGCTTCACAGTAGTATGATCAATCATGCATTCTCTCATGCACAGTTGCAATACTGCAT